>JANSTT010017085.1:0-18531 GCA_026745375.1 Platyura marginata | reverse complement strand
TTAAATTTATTGTTTATTTCTACAATACTTGTAAGATTTATTAAATAAAAAATCGTTTTATTATCTATAATACTTTTGATTTTATTTCCAAATCTTCCTTAGGTAGGCCTTATTACCCGCAGGTACCTTAGTTAGTTACTTTTTCATAATAATCAATCTCTTTTTTGTTGCTATGTGAAGTAATATTTTTAACGCAAATGTTGAAAGTGTATCATTTTTATTATAATTACATCAGAACACCCTACAAAAAGGAAGCTGAGCAAAACAATGATGCCCACAGGTGTATACCTACATATGTACATACCATAATCCTTTAACATTTTTTACATGTAGCTCCTCTTGTTTCACTTCCGCATATAAGGTATTTAAAATCTGAACAGCTTATCATCTTAAAAGTCATAAAAATGATTTAAATATAGTTCAACAAGCGTAACGGTAACAATTAACAATTGTTATGTATAGGCAGGTATGGCAGGCCTACTATGAAATATTTGATTGTTAACCTCTTCATTGCGAGTTTTTTAAAAAAAAAAATTTCTAATAATGGCGTTTGTAGCCCTTTAATTATTTGAAAATTTACACTGATCAAATCTTTAAAAGTCCCTTATTTACCACTTACTGCTGAATAATAAATAATAAATAATTCATATGCATTGTATTTGTGGAGTATTGTACTGTATGTACGATGATTGCTCCTCCTTTTTATCTCTTGAATTGCTGCTACAATATCATACCATCTCATTCTGAATGAGGCGGGTCATATTGCTGGCCCGAAAAACCAAGCCCATTTTCATTATAGCTTCATACAGTTTGTTCTTCAAGTCTGGCTTTAGCTTTTGTAACCGTTATAGACGTAGGTACTCATTATTATATAGTGGATTGTCGTAACCGTTTTTCGCTGAACAAATGAACAAAATAGATGAGCTTATTCTGTCAAAATTGGAAGTTCAAGGGGTTGGTGTCATTTTTAGTGTAGTACATGCGCATTTATGCTGTTTTGATTATTATGTATTACTTTTGTACTCCTTTCACATTACATTATGTACATACATTTATGTACTAATATCTTGTACTAGTGCTTTAATGAATTTCATTCATTTTATTTTTGCAAAATCTACATATGTGTTGGATATGGATACTACAAGAATGTGATATGCACCAGAATTTAAATAAATGTAGTTCCAGTACCTATATTTGTTCTGATTTGTTTTGATTTATTTAAGAGGAGACATCCTTAAGCATCATTAAAAAAACTTAACTAAACTAAATTATACAAAATTGGATTGACAAGTATGACAGATACCTTTTGCAACGTAATCAAAAAAAGAACCAAGGATAGGTCGTTATTAAAGATAGTCTGATCGGATCTTCTCATCTTTCTTATTTTTGCTTGATTATTTTTTCAACGAAGATTTGAGTAGGAGTGTTTTAAGGTATTATGGATGGGTCCATAAAAGTATCCATTTAAAACAAAAAAAATAAAGCAATTTCAGCAGTAATATCTACTAATAGTTTCCGTCGCTCTCCTTAAATTTTACTACATTCAACTAGATGCTTGGTGAATGCATTCAATATATCGATGGTTATTTGACAAAAGGCCCTAACCCTCATTTTTCAAATTTTTTAGAAGAGAGAAAAAACATAAGAGAACGCTTATTAGCGGGGAAAAACCATTTTTTTTCATGAAATTTAGTAAATTAATGATGCCAGATAGTGTAAAATATCCAAAATTACTAGATTTCATAAAAAAATTTTTTGAAAAAATTGTTGTTCGGGCCTTTTGTCAAATAACTATTGATATATTGGATGGATTCACCAAGCATCTAGTCGAGTGTACTAGTAGTTTAATAGATTAGTAAAATTTACGGAGAGCGGCGGAAACTGTTAATAAAGTTTTCTGAACATTTATACTTACTTGTTTTGCGACGCGAATTACGAATTTGGAACTGCCTGCTCTAAGATCAAATACTAAGTTACTACGTTTTAATCGGAATCTACAAATTTTACTAACACCATCATCTTTATAAGATAAAAAAAAATTGTAAACTATCAAAATTAACGAAAATTCTTAATTTTATTATTATTTTTAAGCTTTTTTTTAAAGCTATTTTTTTATTTGCGTGCAAATTGCATAGAAATTGCATATCTAATATAGTAAAGTGAATTTTACTATTATTTTTTTTTCTAGATAGTATAATAAGTGAAAAAAAGTTAAGTTATGGTTTTTTAGTAAATATTTTTAAAAATATTTTTTTCGCACTTTACTTACCTATACAAACACATAATTATACATAAGTATACAGAACATTTCAATACCAGACTTGTTAAAATATATTGCCAAAGCAATTTCGTATGCATTCCATTCATTCATCAGTTTAACACAGAAAATAACGTAATAATGAACACATGAAGAATATCAACTGTCAAAAGTGACAGGACGTTATGGAGATAAAAGATTGAAATAAAAAAAAAAACGTAAAAACAACTGTATTCTTCTACACAAAACTCGTATTTATGAAGCCACACTTTTGTTGTTTAATAAAATAATAATTAATGTCAGAACCAAATCAAGAAAAACTACTTAAAAGATATTTTTGAAATCATAACAGAGTTTTGAAAAAATTGTTAGTTTAACGATGCAGTAAATGACAGCCAGTGTATCGAACGAAATATTATAAATAGATGACGTCGCGTCTCGCGTCAATGAAATTATGATTTGGTCAATGGTAAATGGTAATATGGAAAGTTGATTGAGTTTTCTCAAACGATTTTTCTGCTTTAAATTAAAAAAAATTTTATTTTTTTTATTTTTAAAAAATCCGCACAAATTAAAAAAAAAATTTTATTGAAAAATTTATTAATTAATTTTAATATAGTATAAAGCCAAAATATCTACTATATTATAGTAATATCTACCAGTTTAGTTAAACTTTCGTCGATTTTCTTTCTTTTCTCGAAATTAGATATTTTTGTATGAATTTAAGTAATTAATGATTTCTATGTTGATCTTAAAATTTTCTCACAGTCATATAGTAAAATCCATAGTAAAATAAAATGAAAAAAAAAAAAAATTACATTTTAATATAAAACCACACAAAAAAGGGTTGTGATCAAAAATTTTCTCATACAGTTAATTTGGATGATTGAAAATCGTTGTATAGGTTCCGCAATAGCTAAAAAAATTTACTAATAATTGAAAAATATCTAAAAGGGTTAACATTCGCAGTTCTCACACTTTTCGAAAAAAGTAAAGAAAAAATAATAAGACCTCGTTTGACCTTTGTTGCAATATTACTCTACAATTAAACAAATAATAAGCCCTAATCCTATAGCATGGCAAATAAAAAATTATTTTTGACCCCCTTAGTAAAATCAAGATAAATTCTCAAAAAATAACCCTTTTCGCAGTAGTTGCACATAAATACTAAAAAAAAAAATCAGTTTATTTATGACTCGTATCAAGTTTTTCCATAAAATTTGGAAATCGCAGGGTGCTAATTGGAACACCTTTTCACCCTTAAATGTGACGGGTAGAAATTAAGTTTTCTATTACTGACATCCGATATCTTCATATATTACACATAGAATTTATGTATTTTTTGTGTAATTTATATGAGGTATTTTGTGAAATATGCCATTTTGATTAATTTGTTCTTCAATTTGATTTAGTAGTTAAAAAGATTTTAGCTATTTGTCAATATTGCTTATTACATTTTAGTGTGTTTTTTTTTTTTTTGTTTTTTATTTTTTTGGATTGTCGCAATACATTGGCCAACCATATACGCATTTACGTCATCATACGACATAGAAAAGCTTTATGGATTGACAATAAAGATTAAAGCAAGCTTCCTTTGTATTGTATACGCACGTAACATGAGAAAGAATTTATTTTCTGTAAAATACCTAGATGTAGGTATATATGTACATCTTTTTGGATCTTTTTAGATGAAAGCAAAATTGCTAATTAGTCTATTTTGGTCCTTGACAGTACAAAGTGCCAAGAAATAAATTACAATATTTTTAACAATAGTGTATTAATTACAGACATATGTATATATAGTAGGTAGATGATTTTCGTTTAATAGCATTTTTTCCTAAAAGTATTAAATTAAAAATTAAACTTACAAAAGTAGTAGCTATAGCGAGCAAAACGAAAAAAATAATCAAACATGTTGGAAATATTTTGGCGCACTATAGAGAATAAATTCTCAAATCACATCTACGTTGCTGCACATTTAGCTTATTATTATATTAAATCATTTAACAAGAATCATATTAGTCAAAATTAGCTATTTATAATAAAATCGGGTTTGGAATTGCAAATGATTCCGTCTTGAAAATATATTCGCTTCGTGCCTGCTATATAGGTTACATATATCTAAGTATTTTCTTTTCTAACTTAATTAAAATTTTATATTCTTAAATTTCAAAACATAACGAGACGAAAACTTAAAAATTCCATTTTAATTCAATTTGCAAACCCCCTTAAGGATATATTTTTAACGACCATATATGTACATAGGGATAGTGAAAGATAGCTTTTCCATAAGACTTGAATGTTTCAAATTATAAGAAAGCTAACGAAACTTAAAAGTTTTGTTTTATGTTGATTTTTAATATTTACAGACTGTTAGCAGCTAACTGCAAAAAGAAAACACGTTCATTGTGAGCACAAATTATGTAAATTGAACAGGGATGAGGGATGGAAAATTTAATAATTGGGTATTATTTATGGATTTAGTTATTGCATCATCTCAGATTTTATAGCATTTTGTTCATAGTTTAACCTTTTCGTTTGTATAGCATTTTTATAATATTGTGAAATTTTTATTCTAAAGTAGAGCTGATGTAATAGCCACCAACTATTAATTGAAGTTTCTACGATGAACCAAATATCTTAACTTCTACGCCATTTTTAATCAATTCTTTTACCGAGGCCCCTCTTACTCATACAAATAACACAAAATCTAAAATATATTTTTAAAATCTGCTTGTCCAATATATTTTGAAAAAAAAAACTACAAATAGAAAATGACACTTAAATTTGAACAGTTAATTTTATGTATATTGAAATTTAAGTTTCCTTGAAAAATTTCTTTCTTTCTTATTATGTTTAGTTACTCCAATAAAAAAAATCGCATATTAAAAAAAGGCTGCGCAATGCTCATACTATTTACATTCATAAATATAATATAAACGAAAAGCAAAAAAATTAATTGAGTGCAATTGTAGGAATTAAATCCAATTGGATTGTGTCATATTCATTTATTTTTTTAAATACTATACTCAGTTAAGGTTATGTTAATAGAATATTGTTATCTAAATAGTAGGAAGGTCATGATGCACATCCGTTTATCCATATATACCTTCCTATACATATACAATGTATGTATAGATTGTAGATAGAGATCAGAATTGAGTTACATTTTAATCAATATAATATATAAGGTAATTCCAGGATAGATGGTCTACTGGGATATACATGACCACCTCGATAGTGGAACATGAACGTACTATCAATCAGAAATCATTAGTTTAGTTTAAAGCTATAGGCACAATGCTCTGCACCGTCCCGTTCCGATCCGCTCCGTTCCGTTAAAATTTAACATCTATTCAGTGATTATTTTTTCAAATCGAATGAAACGCACCACTACACAGTTTTAGACAAATTGAGGTTATTTGTTCCGTTCAATTTTAATTTTTGCCAACTCTCGACGTAGCCTTCCCTTCCGTTACGATCATTGTGACAAACCTTCCGTAAAGCCTATGGACTTGCATGTTATGTTGACATTTTCAATATTTTAAAACGGGGCAGAACCGGACGGAACGGAACGATGCGGCGCATTGTGCCCGTAGCTTAACTTATAACATGAGCCTGTACGGCTATTTGCAGATTGAAAGTGCTACTAAGTAGTGAGTTATGTAATATTATCTTTTTTGAAAATATAAATTCTTTTTTATGTTTTGCAAAATTGCATAATTTTTGCTTTAATTTTTTGTTTTTTGTTTTATTAGTTAAAAATGTGAGTGCAGTGACACTAAATTAATGTTCCGCGTTGACGGATTCAATTTTTATAATTTGAAAATTAAGTTTATCTTAAAGTAGTTAGACCGAAGAATGAATCTTTTGTAAAATGTGGATGCATGAAAACTGCAGTAAATATATAAACATGTGTAAAAATTGCGGAAAATTCAAAAATCTATCCCTAGACCATCTATCCTGGGATACTAGTGATAGATGTACTATGAAGTATTTTTTTTTTTTTGCTTCCGTACTATTTATTAAAGTATGGAGAATAATTAATGAAATTTGGTCATTAGTTTAGTTAACAGATATTTGAAAAAAAAAAAAATTATGATAAATAACAGAAAATAAAAATTTTACACCTGTTTTAAATTTGCTAGACCATCTATTCCGAAATTACCCTATATTGAATTGAAGCTTTTCTATATTATTTTTTATTTCTTGGTACATTCAAACTGCGTCTGAGAATTAGAAAATTACAATCAGTGTGGTTATGTATATATTTTGTTAAAAAAAGGAAATGCAAATCTTAGAAAAATTGAATTTTAGATAGTGCACGTTTTTCTTAAAGTTTTTTGTTACTTCTTGGTACAAATATTCAACGATTGTATCTTCGTTATAACTTAACAAAATTTGACCAACTTTGACTCATTTTAAAAATAAATAATAGTATTTAAAGATTACTTAGTGATGGTTTACTTGAAACTTACAGTACGGTTCAAAAAAATAAATCAAACTTAACATTTTCATATTTGACTAATTTTTATCTCTAATTTTTTTAATTGTTCTCTTAAATTTTCGAAGACAGTCTATAAATGTTATTTTAAATTCTGAAAGGTCATGAAATTCCCTTTAAAATATATCTATTTTTTTATTTTAAGTCACAGTAATTTAAATAATTTATTTAATTAACATATAGGGTAAATCGGCACTGTCCCATAATATGTAAATGTTTTGTATAATAAAATTATTTATTTATTGCTGTGAACATTGTGACAAAATTTATTTTTTGTTAGGTGATGCTTGTACGGTGTTCGAGGACTGAAAATAAGTTTAATGAACGCGCTATGATCGAAATCATTTGTATATAATGAGCGTAGAAATTAAAATATCAATACATCGAAATTTATATGGTTGGTGCAAAAAAAAAAAAAATTAAAAATATATTTAAGAAAAATGTCTAGACCAAATTTAACCCGCATACAAAATTTAAATTAACCTAAAAGGAATATACACATACAATGCAATTTCCTGTTATGCGCTGAGGCTCAGACCATAAAATATTTGCATGAGTCAAAAATTGTATTTAAGTACAAATTAATATAATTCCCACAATAAATACAATTTTTTATGCAAAGCTTTGAAAAATAATATTTCCATTAATTTTTAGTTAGATAACGAAAATATTTGCTTAGAATCGCAATTTGGTTTCTTTTTTTTTGTGTGTGTGCAAATTATGCTACTGCAAAAAGAAAAGTCGCAATAACATTTTTCAATATTTTGCTATATTCAATATTTTCGATTTGTAGCATAAACAATAATTTTTTTTTTTTTTCAATAATCAATTTAGATAAAAAAAACTGAATAACAAACTGAAAATATTTTATTTTATTTATAGTCTGCAAAAGATAGCATTTATGGAAAAATTAATCAATTACGACGCCCATATTTACGATAATAAAACTTCGATTTTTATTTATACACAATTTTTTTTTTATCGGTGCAACGAACGGTCAATTGGATGAGTTGATGTTAAAAAAGAACTTTTTTTTTATTATTATTACAAATATGTAAACATTTATGCGATATAATAATATTTTGGCTAAGCGGATAGTAGTTTTTGATTATTTCAATACATAATCTTCTGTTTTTAATGGCTTACATATGGCTATCATAAACTAAAGAAAAAAAAATTAGATATATGTATACTTATAAAAAACACAATCTATAAAATTTGTTTATTAACACACTGTTTATTGTGATATAAACAGGATCGGCTTTATTTAATTTGGCAATGGTGCTTTTTTTACGAATTTACTGTATAACTTAAGATTTGCATATGCATATAGAACTATATGTACATAGATATATATAAGAATAAAGTTCAACTGTATCGTAAAAGTCATCCTGGTCTGGAGCCACTGATCTTTTTTTTTTCCTTTTTCTTAAAACTTTTTGTATTAATTTTTTTTATCAACGTTTGTCAATACTTACAAAGGTATTACAGGTTTTTTTGCTTTTGCCTAAAAAGTATTTGATTATATGTATTTGACCATACTTAGAAACAAATTTACAATACAAATAGAGACCACACTATAATGTTATTGATTAAATGTTGGCGTAGGTCGATATTTACAAATCAACGACCTACACACATTCATTTAATGAGAACATTCTCTTGATGATCCACAAAAAAAAAAAAAAAAAAAAAAACTTCGACCTAACGTCCGCCAAACATCATCTATTATTTGCATATATGCGATAACTTAACAATGTATATGAACAAGAACATTTCGTTATTATGGTTCTGTTTTAATATAATGTTTTAATAACTCAATCGGAAATAACAACAATTAATGGTTTTAAAATGTATAAATAAATTTGCCGCGTCAAAACAAAGCATATAAATTGTATTAACCTCCATAATACCATATGATCTTTATCATTTCTTAGAAGTACGTCACATGTAGTCTTCTTAAACTGAAATGGGTGTTTTGATTTTATGTTTATAAATATTTTGCGTTCACAGCTTAAATATATTTTTCAATATTAAATTATGGACAATTGGCAAATAAATATGTACATTGTACATACATGTCTTAAGATAAAGTCGAGGTAATTGTCATAAACAAAATTGAGGAAATCTAAAAAAAAATTATTTAAGCCTATTGTTAGTTTTTGTACTTTTTTTGTGGATCAAATAGTAATTGAAAGAGCTTTGCTTATTATTGGCTATTAATCTATAAATTAACATATTTTGTTGTTCGATTTTCACTTAAAAATAGTTATTTTTAATAAGATTTTTAATAAAGGGGATGAGATCTTGTATCCCCTTTAAGTGACCTCTAAGACTATAATTGGTGTTTTTACAAATAGCACTTTCGGACGAAAAAAGTGATATTTTTTGGCTGGAATCTAGGTCAATTATAGTTATTTTTAATTTTTTTAAAGGTATAAATTATACGTTACAATATTTCCCAGGAGAAAGAGGGGTCTAAAAATATTTTTTTTTATTTTGTCCACAATATTAGCAAAATTATTAAATTAAATTAAATTATCAATACATTTTTCATATTAGCCAATTTAATTTTTCTTAGTTTAAAAGAAAATGATTACGACCGAAGCCGGTACAAATTTTTCCGGTAAATTTACGGTAGAATTTATAAAATAAATTTTTAAAATTAACAAGCTTACAAATTGGCGCCCAAACACATATTATTTATAAGTAAAAAAAAAACTACTACCTACTATAATAAATATTCACTATTCTGTTCGAAATTACTCTTAAACTTGTATTGAATGCTTCTAATATCACTAACATATGTTGCCAAAACTATAAATACAGTAAAATCTCATCATAACGATCATTATTGAAATTTTTCAATACCCATATGTAATTTTTTTTAATTTTCTAACAAAATTATGTTTATTTTTGCATTCTTATCAAGTATCAATAGAAATTATGCACATAGAACTTTCCTTGTTTGATATGTATTTTCACTATCTTCATTCTAGTTGTATGGATACATAGTAATTATCTCGATATAACGAACTTTTGATCAAATAACAATTTTTCGTTTACATCTTTATAATATGACTACATACACTATTTCTATACCTATACAAAATTCGAGTATAGGTACATTTATATATTTTTATTTGGTTATTCCGAATTAATTCAAACGTATAAATATTTTTTTAAAGAAAAAAAAAAGTACACAAATTATAAAAGGTCCACCACTAAACACATTAACGAACAAAAAATGTGCAAAAAATGAACAAAAAATGAACAATCTTTTCGGTATGTATTCTATGGCATTGGAAGTACTATACGGTGCATGGTAAACAAAAGAACAAGCTGGCTCTTTGTTGTTCGTTACGCCTCTTTGACGTTTCTACGGAGAAAAAAGGAACATCTACCATTGAATATGAAATAGTTTCGATAAATGTTGGTTAGAGAGAGAGATGTCATGTTCATGATATTGTTATACTTAATGTACGAAAATGCTGTAGGTATAAAAATATTTTATTTTAACGATCATAAATATTTTATATATAAAAATATGGTAATCAAAATGATATTTATTTTGAAATTAATTTTTAATTACTAACATTATTTAAATTTTTTTTACATTTAGTGTTATTTAATATTTTTTTTAAAAAATAGTTATTAAATAAATTATTAAAATCAATAAATTTTATTTGCTGAACACCATTATCTTCTATCACATACATATATCGACATGACAATTGAGATAGACTATATCATTATGATAAATCACGTTAACGAAATCACACTATAAAATGTTGGCCTGAAAATGAGACAGCTCTATATGTTCAATAACATCGTAAAAGACGGTCTGTTGGTTTTAAATTTTAGTTACGTTGCGGCGGTTTAGTTGATTAGTTCGTTTCGTAGAACACTTTTTTTTTCGTTGGTGTGATAGACTTTTTATTATATATAATACACAAATAATTATATATATATATATGATATAGATGTTTTCTAGTTGTGTGAATAATGTGACACAATAAATATGATATGTGAATAAAAAAAAAAAAAAAAAAATCAAAGGTGTAAAATTACATAACAGTTTTAGATTACATTAAGCAAGGATAGTTTTATTTTTAGTGATGTTTTTGTATATTGTAGAACAGAATTTGTGATATATTAATCTGTTGCTATTTTTGGTCAAACATTTCTTATATATCAATTTTTATTTTTTGTTTTTTTTTTGTTTTAATTTAAAATTTATTATTATCAACTCGGAGTGATAATTAAATTAAGGTAAATAGAATTAGAATTTTTCTAATTGTTTAAATTGATGAGAAGTAGATAGTTGTTAAACAATTCTTTTTCAGTATTTGATAAGCAAATTTGAAGCAAAATTTCAACATTACTTTTACTATTGATAGCTTCACCTATCTATTCTTCATTTACTAAATAACGCCGTCACTTAACCGAGAATTCCAAACTTTTGTATATGAGTACAATATGGGATTGTAGCTGAACTCCCTTAATTTGTTTCGACACCTACAATATATAACAAAATATTTTTCTGATTTAAACAAAGTTTTACATTTTATATCATAGAACTGTGATCGGTATTCTTGTCAATATGGTGATCAAACAAAAAAATTGTGTTGGACAAAAAAAGGACATTTATTAAAAATATTGTCAACCTTTCTGGTAGAAAATATTATAATTTATCAATTCAGCCACATTACTGTTGAATCTCCAATCGACTCGAATCTCCAATCGTCTTTTTTTCTATAATTCAGTTCCTTGAAAAAATATTAAGGATATTTCGATAACCAAAATGAAAAGTTTTGATCTACAGACAAAGTAATTTGAATAATGATTTTGTAATTTTGAAAAATATTTGAAAATTGTTTTTTTTTCTCACTTTTTTTGGAATTAGTAAAAATCAGTAAAATCTTAATCCATTTTTACATTTTAGTTGAATCCACTGTCTACTTTTATTTAACCTCTTCATCAAGCTTTAAAATAAGGACAGTTTTTTTTTAAATTTGTGGAACTAGTTATTTTATATGGAAGAATAGGTAGACTTAAAAGGATCCTTCCTCACATCTTATTTTAATTTAATGTTTTGTAAATAACTATTGTTCAATTAAAATAATCTAATATCGACACTACAATAAAACACACTGTTAGTATGAGTTATCCACATACACAGAGAAAAGTTTATCCATATTCCACCTACACAAAAAATTTGGTGGGATATAAGGTTAGTTTTTTACGGTTCTGTTTTATTATTTTTTGTTTTATCTCTTAAGTTTTTCTTTTGGCCGTTGTTTCTTTTCAATCACATGCTCGCTAAATTCTTCATGTAATAGTTTTTATTTTGCTTCTGCATACATTTTATGTATAATATTTGTTGATTTCAAAACAATGTTAAAATGTTCACTTAATCAAAACAAAACAAACAAAATGTTTTGCTCGTAAATTTTATTATTCTTAATCGAATTTTGTTCATTCATGATCGCCACCGCTGTCTTGGCCGCCATATGCGGATAATATAATTTAGTTTTAACACTTCATTGAAATAATTTTATTTTTCATTTTACTAATTTCTTTTTTTCTTGTGTATAATAAGATTTTTTGTTTTCAACTTATATTAATGGTTGGCATGGTTCATAGGATACATATGTATATCTACGCATAAACATATTTGCAAAATAAGCTTTTCGTTTTACAGAAGTTTAATTATATCCACATAATTATAATTAATAAATCTACATACAAAATTGTTATCGATTTAACTTAACAACATTATCAAAGTAAATATGTACTAATATCTTAATCAAATTATCGAAATCATACAATAAAACGAATAAATTTTTAATTACATGCTTTGGCAAAAACATTTTTATAGCCCATCAAGAAAATTTCCAATTTTTAGGTGAGAATTTTCAATTATTAGAATTTATTTAATTTTTTATAGTTTTTCGAATCAATAAATTTGTTTCAATATAAACCTAAATAAATAAACCTTTGTAGTTTAAAACATTTCTGTATAAAGCGTTATTGACAAGATTAAACTCAACATTTATAAGTAAAAATCGCAATAAATTTAAAATTAAAAAAGTAATCATATCAAATCCAAATCCAAAGTTGAGCAAATTTTTTAAGTTTTCTAATTTTTTGTTTGTTTTATTAATTATTCTTTTAATTCTTAATCATCCTCCAAAACCTGGCTAAACATAACAAGGTAATCCTCACATGAGTGCCAGGCAATGAAATCGCAGATGAGTTGGCCCGAAAAGGACCACAATCCGCTTTCATAGTTCCTAAGTCATAATGCGAACTACCTAGGAACACACATGAATCAGTAATCGCCGGGTAGGAGAAACAAATATGACTCCTACACTGGAGAAACACACCTGGTCTAAAACACGCAAAAAGGTACATGGTGCTTTCCACTAAAATTACTTTTATCAGACCACTGTCACCTAAAATACCACATGCATAAGCTAGGACTGGTCGAAGAAAATCTCTGCATATTATGGATGGAGGATGAAGAAACGGCTGAACACGTGCATTATTATTGGATTATTAATAATTACTGCCAGCTGCATGTCAGATTTCACAGGTAGTCTCCTGATCCCCCGATTTTTAAAAATCATTTACTGATGTAGTGTTCTTAAATCTATTTTCTATAGAAATGTCTCTCCATATCGATGGACATAGATATTCGAAGCAGCTAATTGAAAAAAAAGTTCTCCGAACAATAATCCCGCAGTTTAGAAGATATGAATTTTTAATGAAAATCTAAGAAATATGTAAGGGAAAATTGGAAAAATCTGATCACCAATTTTTTCTCAAATTCCATAGATTTGTTCTTAAAATTAATAATCTGAACGTTTTTAATTGACTTGTGAACAACTGATTTGCATAGAATTTCCCATGTATTTCCACACTACATCAGAATCATAGAGTAAATTGAAACGATTTTACGGGAGTTATGGTTTTATGCCTATTAAGTGTTTATTTTATAGGGGAAATTGTGAATTTATGTGAAATTGCCTGAAATGTCTATGTGTCTCTGACTACATACATATGGGTAAATTGCAGGCAATATTTAATGCCTCTTGGAAATAGTTCAAACCGGTTTAAATGAAAAATTGACGGTAATTAAGCATGAAAACATTCTTTAACTCGTTTAAAAGGGTTCTTCAGATTTTTAACAAATTTTTATTATTACCTACACCATATACATAAATCTATTATCTAAAATAAATTTTGCTACAAATTTGCTTGCAAATTATTGATACTAAAATTAACATTAATAGTTGCTATTAAACATTAAATAAATTTTTTATCTGTAGTTATCCATTTTTATTACAAATACCCTATACATACAATATAATATATAATATAAAGACAAACATTAAAAATCATAAAAAAAATGTGAAAATTAAACGATACTCGTTAATATTACGAGTATCAAAAACGCAACAATCAAAAGAAATATGTACAATATTGACAACAAATAAGGATTATCATTAAAAAGTGCAAATATAATGTGCAAAAAAATAATGTTATGGATGCAGTTACTGCAGTGATAATGTTACGACAGACTTGTAATTAAAATTTTTTTCTTATATGGTTGGTTAAAAACCATATCGTCACATCGTTCCAACACAATTATCGCTACACACTGAAATGGTGACATTTATGCCTTGTAGTTATTTATCAGCACCCCGCTGTGGACTGATTGATAAAATGATAGAACCAAAGGTACTTAAAAACCACCTTTAACAAAAAAAAAAAAAAATTGTTTTTTATTCTCTTAAATATAATTTTTATATTCCTATGGTGATTTACACCACAAAATAATATTATTATATGTTATATGTGTGTTTATAAGCATTTATTTTTGTTTCTCTAGTAAACATTTTTATATAAATTTAATTTTATCAAGATCTTGCCATGAAGTTTTCACATAAATAACACCTTTATGTACATAAAACCAAACACAACGAACACCAATAGTCCATGCATCATGCACACTTTTGTCATTTGTGTTTAAAGAAAAAATACCAATTTTATGATGGTTTCGTTTAATTTTATAGGCAAGTGACAAATAACTGGTGTGATCCATTTGTTATAAATCAAAAATTTCCATTTTTTTGTTGTTTTTTTTTTTTTTTTAATTTTATTTTTCAAAAAATATAGGTATGGAGATCAATTATGCAAATTTTTATAGTTTTTTAAAATTTAAGATTAATTATAGCTAAAAAGAGCATTGAACTTTTGTTGATCATTTTTTTCTTCTTTATTTTTCCTAAATTCTAAATCAATTTTTAATCTAGTTTTTTATTATATGGTTTTTTTTTTACGTGATACCAAATACCGTGCTGTCGAGAATGGTCTTTAAAATATTTAGTAGCTGAAATAAAACTTATTTTTGTTATTATAAAATTGAAGCTCTGTTTCAAAAGGTATAGGTACATACAAAAATAGATTTCTATTTATTCTACCTAATAAAGTTGTTTAATTATTTTTATTCCTGGAAGGTGTGCTTCTGCCTCAGAGTAGTTTAGCTTGTTTTGAATTTCTTCGATTTAATTTTTGGTTTCATGAAGAATATTTGTGCTACTTTGTAGATCATTATGCAGTAGAAAGTGTTTATTCTTCCTTAGTTCTTAGCTATTTGTTGGTATTGTAAACCCAACAGGCTGTTTTTATATTTTATTAATTTTTTTTATTATTTTTTTTTTAGTCATTCAAATTAATTGTTTATTGTTTTTCATATTAAGTATTTTGTTGGTATTCTTTTAGTGTAATTATAATTAGTACATTTTGGTATTTGGTATATTTGTAGAGTGAATATGACTAGTTCGGGTTATTCCCTAAATAAATAAAATGGAAAAAAAATTTTAAAAAGAAAATTATGTAGTTTGAGGACGTACTTAAAAATCATAAAAATCCGATATCAATATGTCCGACGGGATGCTACCATTGATTAAATAAATGTTATTTCCGCAATTTCATCAATGAAATTTCTGTAAATAATTTAAATTTTTTAGCGTTTTCTGCAACTCATTAAAAAGTTAAATTAATGAAATTTAGGGAATCATCAATATAGTCAATTTTGTTTCTTCAAAATATTCTTCGAAAAGTTATCCATTCATATATACATACCTACACTGAGCATGAAAAGTATTCGTAAAAATGTGTTTTTGGGTGGAAGCAATGACATTTTATCTTTAATCGAAGTAATTTCAATATAAATTTCCTACCAATGTAAATTGGTGCAATAAACGTGATGATTGCAAAAATTTGTTGATTTATATGTATATCAATTATTGCATTGAGAAGACTATTGATTACCAAACTTCCTTTCTTTATCACCATACCAAATGACACCCATATCTCTTATGGTGATTATTATTGATATTAGATAAAAGTCAACGTCAAACATATAAAAACGAGGGAAGCATTACTAAAAATTGTTTTTTTTTTCAATTCGTTACCCTAATATTTTTTTTTCCTTCAGGAGGGGGTATACTCCGATATGTCATACCGAGAAAATTTATAAACTTAACTTAAAATGTGATCAAATACTTATAATTATATGGTTCAATAGTAATGCACGGATTTGCCACACTTCTCCAAAAAACCCATTAAATTAAATCTTATTATGGGTACGTTGTTTTTCCTGTTGAGAATAGGAATCAAATAATATACCTACTTACTTAAGATAAAGTGGCTTATAACGACATGTCAGATATAATGATGACATAATAGATTTTTCGGTAAGTCTGTTTTGGAATTCCAAGATTGGGTCGTTATGCTGTGGGATTTTTTTTTATTGGTTGAATTTTCTAATTTCGATTAATTTTTGGTTGGAGTGTTTGAATAATAACAGGAATGTTGCATAAAATCTTTAATTGTTACCGGCGCTTATTGTATTGTGGATAATTTTCATAATAATATGATCTAGGAGGGGGCAGTTCATCGCCCTCTCCTGAATCTTTATTTAATACCAAATTTTAACTATGGACCGACTATATACAGTTTTCCGAAGAATTTTTCATTCCCTCGAAATACATTAGGATCGACAATTTTCAATTCATTCGAAGTACTTTTTTCGAAGCAAAATTTTGGCAGTTCCGGTTTAGTACGTTGACGTTTCATTTTTTAATTATTTTTATATGAAGTGGAGTGACAAAGGACTCATGTAACTTGTCGAATTCATTTTCCATTTAACTAACTCTAACAAAAATACTTTCGTTACACAAATATTTTGTACCGGCCGCCGGGTTATAGCACTCTTAACGCATAAAAATAAGTGTTGAACAATAAATCCAACCTGAACTACAATTTATTAGCAATGTCTTTACAAATTGTTTTAAAAAAAGACCCCGATAACCACGCACCATATGCTCGAGAGTCGAGACACAGAGTGTGACCACTATTAATTTGGCTTTAATTATAAATAGCATTTAAATTCAGAAAAGTGCTTCCCCCTATGTTAATGGAAAATTAAAAGCTTCTGTAACGCCAAAAAAAAAAACTCTTCATCGAAACAAATTACTTATCTTAATAGATATTCTATATAATACCTACATTGTTATACATAGGTACCATACCTGTACATATATATATATTTACCAACCAATTTACTAAATTAATTTCTACCTAATCAAATAAAATACCAATTTGTCTACCTCTCTCACCTCACCATATAAATCGAAATTTAACCAGAGTCAAAAAAAAAAACAAAAAAAAAAAATAAAAAAAAAAAAAAAAATGTGGTAGATGAGGACACACCAGTTAAATGTTGTCAATTTAATTTGTTCTCCCAATTCAGAATTATGTAAAGAATTTGTTCGAAGATAAGATTTTGATTATTTATTTTGTTTAGTTTTTCGGTCGTACAGAAATTAATCAAAAAATGTCTTCTTCTTTTTTTTGTTACAGGTTAAGAGACCCAAAACAGAGATCATAGAGACAAACGAACGGAATTCTAATAGGTAAGTCCATACGACATATTATTTGCTAGATATACTATGTGTGTGATACAATTAATTATAAATATTTTCTGTTCTATTCGGTTAGATATTTTAACCAAGAGATTTATATTTATGTAGAAGGTATGGACGATACGATACGCGGTTAATTTATTCACTATTATGTGTTTTACAAAAACTTATTTTAATATACAAGATTAGACTGCTATATTAATCAAATGATGGAGATTGAATTTATTCGATGCTGGTTGTTGTGGTGATGTCGTTTTGATATGTTAAAAATATTTGCAGATCGTAGTTTGATTTATGCTACAACTAAATTATTAGTTTGGATTTTTTGTTTTTTTTTTTTTTAGTAGTTTTGACTGAGATAAACGGGATATCCATAAAAAATTGGTAAACGTTTGGATTGTCAAAAAATAATGTCATTAATCATTTTTAGTAATATTTATTTAGTAATAACTAATAATATTAAACTATGGACTTTCACTTATAACTAGTCGCGTGTTATTTTCTGCAGAGAAATTTAAGATCAGGAGCATAGTAGTTGTCCTTTTCAGTTCATATATGAGATTGCATTGTTCGAATATCTATCACAAAAACTATTTGGCCGATCGTCCATCGATATGCTGAGACATTTCCATAGAAAACTAATTCCAAAAACACCTCATCAGTAAAAGATTTTTTAAAAATCGGGTGATTGAAATTTAAGATAAGATAAGATAAGATAAACATTTATTTAGCTTTAGCTATTAGTACATACATTACATTCATTTCATTTCATT
>JANSTT010017084.1:0-18536 GCA_026745375.1 Platyura marginata | reverse complement strand
TATATATCCATAATATAGTTTATTTATGAGATTACTTAATTAATACATTTAATGATTAACAATTATTTACGGTAAGACACTTAAATTGATAAAATTATAAATCTTTCATTGGCACCGGACAGTTCACAACGCGCACATCCATAATTTCAATGTTTTTTTTTTTTTGTTTTTTTGTTGTTTTTTTTTGTTTTTTTTTGTTTTTTTCTGTTTTTTTTTTTGCATTCATCACCCCAGCCGAACAAATCCGCTTAAACTTTAGATAGAACCAGATTTAATAAGCATTTAAGGAACCATCAAGATAATAGTGGTCGGAATGCGAGTTAGCTCGTGTTTTTTTTTTTGTTTTTTTTTTTTTTTTTGAGTTTGAGCCGGCTACCCAAAATACTTGTGCTCACGAGCTTACGCAACTCGATTCCACAATTTATTATAGGAATCTTATAGATCTATATAGTAGATGGATTCTAACTGTTATTTTTGAAGGAGGAATACCAAAATTTGAATCTGCTGAGCGGAAAAGTATCTGTCCCGTCTGAGGTGATTGACGCGTATTTTTTATTTATTTAATTAAGTATTACATAAGAAGTGAGTTGAAATTTTGATTTTTTTTTTTGTAATATATTCCGAAATTTTGTGGGCTTTGACATAAATCTATTTGGATGCTCATTATGGAAGCTGCATTTAGAACACACTTAATTTCTACAAAATCTTGTATTCTTTTTATTTAAATTCTAGTTTAATTTAATAATGTTAGATGTCTATTGTGTGTGTATGTGTGTTAGTGTGTGAGTATGTATGTGTGTGTGTGTGTATTCCGAAATCAAATTTGATTCCGATGACTATCAAATCATATTGGACATAATTTGATTTGGCTCTGTTGACGATGATGAGGAAGATGCTGATGATGCCGATGATGATGACGATGAGGACGATGATGTTGATGATGTTGACGATGATGATCCTCTTGCATCATCATTTGATGCTGATGTGGACGGTTGTTGTTGTTGCTGCTGCTGTTGTTGCTGTTGTTGTTGCTGTTGCTGTTGCTGTTGCTGTTGCTGTTGCTGTTGCTGTTGTTGTTGATCGGTAATGGTGGTATCGTTTGGATTTAATATTTCTACGGCAGCTGTCGGTGATGCCAGTGGCGTTGTCAATATAACGCACGTTGGCTGTCCAACATCAGATGTATTCGATAGTTGAACAACCGATTCATAACTAGGTGGTGGCCCATACAATTGATAGTATGGACATCGAAATTGTGTTGCACGTAAATTTTCGGCTGATGCATTACTATGGTAGACAACGCTTGAGCCACTGTTGTAATAATTTGGTGGCGGTTGATAATTTGGTTGACCTTATGGTGGGGTGTAGACAAAGAAAAAAGAGAAAAGAAAAGAACAAAAATTAAATATAATAATATAATTATGTAATTAGGGTAAAAAGGTTAAGGCCACTCTCACTTTTCCATATTCGCTGTAAATACAATGTTGACGATTGATCACCGTTTATATTGTGTATAGCACGTGATCGTCGATTTGCATCCGATACACGACGCGGTTGACTTTGTTGTCGTTCCGTCTGCTGATGATGGGACATTGATGGATACGGTGATCCTTCCGGTTGACGACAAAATCTATACCACCAGCCACCGCCAGAACATACCATAAACATAAGTATCAGAAGTAACCTAAACGTTTTTTTTTTTGTTTTTGGTTTTTCACAGAATAATAAAAAAATTTCAACTTTCATCTTTTTCTCCCATAAAAAAACTATCCCATTAATCCCATAATTACTGTACTTACCAATAATACCACATTTGATAAAATTGAAATGCCAAATTGACACAGCATCCCAGATTACAGCAGTACTCATTTCTGGGGCAAACATAATACTTGGCTTCTCCATCAATTTCAAAGGCGCAGTACTTGTTCCCATTAACCTGTGGTATCGAGGGATACATTATTAATAATTTTTAATATTTCAAATTTAATTAAATTAATTTGTTTTGTTTTGTTTTTTTTGTTTTTTTTTTTTTTTTGTTTTTTTTGTTTTTTTTTTTTTAATTAACTGAACTTAACCAAATTATCCCACACACTAAGTACTTACACAATGTACGAATATGGTAAATGTAAACACTTCTTTGGTCCAGCTCATTGTTTGATTAAAAAAAAAAAAAAAAAAAAAAAAAAAAAAATAAAGAAAGTTGTATTTGGAAACAACAAACCAAAAATCAAAACAACAACAAACAAACAAACAAACAAAAAACCCCAATCATAAACTCACATTTTTCGATTTTGAACTCATTAATTAATCCGAGAGCGTTTTTCAATCATAAAATCCGAAAAATGTTTCGATTTTAAATTTTCGAAAACAACAAAACCCAAAAAAAAAAAAATCACTTTTTTTTCATTTGGAAACACCACACACAGCACAATCCAAATTGAGCCACAGCCACAGGAATATTATTTGACACAAATTGCACCACCAAACCAATAAACGAGACTCAGGAACGTTCCTTTTTTCACAATAGCGTCCAAACGTGTTAGAAAACAGGGGCAATTTGATTGTGTGTTGTTTTTCAATAAAACATCAAGGAGAAGAAGAAAATAAAAAAAGGATATGCACGAAGTGCGTGAGTACATAGTACAATTGCCATGATATGGACTTTTTTTCTTCCGTTCTTTGTGTTGAAGGATACTGGTGACGTCACCAACACCGAAACCGTTGCTAAGATAGTATTTTATTGATTTTCCAATTTTTGCTAGTCTCTCTCTCTCTCTTTCTCTTTTTCTCTCTCTCTCTCTCTCTCTCTCCCTCTATATATATATATATATATATATATATGACACACAAAATTTAATATTTATTATGGTTAGTTGTCGCCTTCCATCGAAACACCATAACCACCCACCGACCCACTCCACCACTCACTGTCAGTGGCTATTATTTGTCTTTGTCCTAGGTAAAATTAGAAGATCATCTCTCTTAGTCTAGAAATTGGTGGTTCATTATTTTATTATTTTTTTTTTTTTTGTTTTTGTAAATCTATAGTAGTAGTAAAATCTACATTATTTTTATGAGTGTTGTATGTACAGTAGAGTGGTTCATTATTGAATTTTTTTTTTCTTTTTTATGGTCAAGCCTGAAGAGTCCTTAAGTTTTTTTTTTTTTTTTTTTTTTTTGTCACGAAAAACATTTTTACGTGTCTATTTTGTCCGGACAATTGGGTAAATTTAATACCAATGATTAAAAACCCGCAGAAATGACATAAAATTGATTGCAGCGCCATAACGTTAATTCGTGGAACTTTTTCGTCTATGAATGAAATCTTCAGTTTTTTATTCTCTATCATTTTCGTTCTATTCAATTTTTCCGTAATCTAAATACTTTTCGAGTAAATGATTAAAAACAGTAGAAATTCAATAAAATTGATTGCAGCGCCATAACGCTAGGTCGTACAACTTTTTCGTCTATGAAAGAAATCTTCATTTTTGTATTCTCTATAATTGTTGTGATATTAATTTTTTCTACATTTCGACTACATTTCGAGTAAATGAATGATTGATATCAAAATTAGGTAAACACTGTACCACGGTCTCCCCTATTTTTTGTTCGATTTGCTCCAAAAACAATAGGCATTTTACTCTAGGACTACATAATAAAACTGTCAAATTTTCAACTTTCTAGCTTTAGCAGGTTTAGATGGAATCTTGATTACGGACAGATGGACAGATGGACAGATGGACAGATGGACAGATGGACAGATGGACAGATGCATAATTTGACTTAAAATTTGACGAGAAAGACAAATGGTGCTGAAATTTGTGTTTCTACGATGAGAGTATTAAGGGGACGTTACAAACTCCGTACCAAAGTTATAATACCCTTTACGATTAACATCATACGGGTATATAAAAATCCCCATACATACATCGATTGAACCACTCTAATATTCAGTATAAATAAACTTGTATATAATGTATTATATACTTGTACTTGTACATAACGATTATGTTAATAAAGTTTTCCACATCTGAGGATATAACCTTTGATAATGATTAATAATAGCAGAATGCGAATGGGTGAAGGTTTTTCTATATATAATTCGTGTAGAAAACGCGATACAATAATTTTTAGCAGTGGCGATTTTTGAATGATTTTTTTATTTGTTTTTTACTATTTTTTTTTTTTTTTTTTTTTTTTTTTACAATTTTCGGAAGTTGAAAATGATTCCTTACCACAATTATATATGCAGAGTTGAATTCGGGATATTTTGTATAAACGCAAGGAGTTGAGTCGACACTCGACTATGTTCTCACTCGGTTGAGTTGGAATGGTATGTAAATTACAACGTTTACATGCAGAGTTTAAAGATCGAGTTGAAACAAGGCTTATAATTTAACTCGCGTTTATCTGACACCATTTTCGAAACATCGACTCGACTATGTTCTCATTCGGTTGAGTTGAAATTGTATGCAAATTGTGTTGAAACAAGGTTTTAATTCAACTCGCGGTTCATATGACAACCATTTAAGAAAAGTAGAGGTGAGTTCGAGCATTTTGTGTCAACCCTGTGTTCGACTCGACTCGCGTTTATCGGAAAAAAAACTCATTCCGAATAGAGCCAGCGCGTTCAACTCTGCATGTAAATACGTGGTAAATAATGTGAGTTAAATTTCAAACTAGCATCAACTCGGCATGTTAAACCTTCGCTGTTGCGCATTTGCCTACGTCACTTCTCCGGTGACTACCGGTAGACGGTTTGGGTGTTGCAGCTTCCTTCCTTCCTTCCAAGAATCATTTTGTGGACGATTTTGTTGTTGTTGTTGATTTTGTGCTAAGCAAAAATCCAGAATCAATAGAAACCGTCACTGTTTTCGACATACACAAAGATCGAAATTGAATGTATGCCTGTATATGTAGATAGAACAGAGTTGAATTTTAAGTCTTAAGGGGGGGGGGGCTAGGTGGTGGTGTTATTTCGGTTTGCTGCCAAAAGTCATCATTATGACGGACGGAATTACCCCTAAATTTCAAAATGTCAAATGTTGGTAGAAGGAATAAATATAAGTCACACAATGGCGATATGATGATGATGATGTTGATGATGTTCTATTTATTTTCTATCAATAAGTAATAGTAGCGCCTGTGGAAAGTGTACCATTTGCTCTATGGAAAGAAATCGGTCCTGCCCTCTGTATGCACATTTTATATTGGAATGGGTAAAATATGGCAACGTTTCTGTTCCGTCCAATATATATATATAACGTATTGATAGGGGGGGAGTGTGGGAGTTGGGGGGTCGCGGACAAGGTGAATTGTATCACAAGGATGTTGTGTATATAGAAATGAAGGTTGTCGTGTTAAGAATGAATTGGAAAATTAGAGTTTCTATTATACTCCTATATAACTTATTATTAAACAATATGGATACAAATAATTGTGGTATGGAGCAATTTGTCCTTGACATTTTTTGAATTGGAAATAGAGTTGGAGAATGGGGTGAAAAGGTGTAGGCCGGCATATACATACACATAGTAGGTTAGAGAATATATTAAATTTGAAGCGCATGTTGTTGATTTTCCTTTTCAAATTGTATCCTTGCGAAAATGTCAATTTGTCGTGAACAATGGTTTTTTGTTTGGCTTGGTTTCCTTTGTGCTAGTTATTTATATGGCCAATTTTCAATAAAAATCTATATATGTACATAATATGGTGGCCTCCTTAGCATCTATTATCTAATACAACATATCTTTTTGTACAGGCTGTTCCGTACTAGACCGAGTGTGAAAATATTTTCAAGGCCAAGCATAAATTTGATGGATATGATTTGTGAGAAGGACAAGTTGATTGGGGAACCGCCTCTCTCCTGTATATATATATAGATTTGGGTTTTACATTGGAATATTCATTAATATTGTTTGTTTTCATCCAGATTACATCCCAAAAGGTTGTTGTTTGGTAATTTTTTGCAAGTTAAATAAGTTGACTAAAATATTTTTTGGTTTTTTGTTTTGTTTTTTTGATAATTTGTATAAGTGGATAACAAAATTACAATAAACATTAAGTGAGGTTTTAATAAAGTGACGAACAAGGATAAAAAAAACGCCACAATATTATCTACATACAATTAATTATTAATAAATATTCTTTTAGGACGAATTATAGTATAATTAAAATAATGTTCTTTTCAACATTGTTACATTTATATTAAAAATATATTTTTAACGAAATAGAAAATAATTAACAGTAATTTAAATTTTGTATTAGACATTCTTAGTTGTTACTTAATAACTTTTTCAGTTAAAAACAAATTTCAAGATTAATATTGTCCAACCTGCAAGTTGCATTATTACATTTACATACAATCCTAAATATCACACAAAATAGTTCAAATGTCCTTAATTATACGTGGGCGTTTTGTTGCCGAGTGACACAGGACAACCAACAAGGGATTGCAATAGAGAGAGAGAGAGAGAGAGAGGGTAAAATTTTATCTATACATATGGAAATATTTTAAAAAATCGTAAAAAAAAAAAAAAAAAATTTCATTATTCTCTATACCAGTGATTCCCAAGGTGTATTCCGCCGAACCCCAGGGGGTTTTACGAAAAAAAAATTCAGTGGTTCCGCGTAACATATGACAGTTTTGGCGGGCGAAATTTTATAGTATTCATCGAAAAAATACGAATTATATTTAATCTGATCCCTCTCTCTCTCAGTGACTCAAGTCTTGACCACCATAAAGCAAAATTCTCATTGCATTTCGCTGTGAACTATTGTTTCACAATCTTTAGAAAATTTTCTGAGCATTCCGCGAACGAAAAAGTTTCAATAACCGGGGCGTCTATACAAATCATAGTATCGAGTGCACGGTGTAATCACTCGATATTCCCAATCACTTTCACAATTGGATTACTGGGATTACACTGAAATTACGCGAAATCACTATGATCCATATGAGAGTTACAGACATTTTTATTCATCTAACGTAAAATAGGTCAGTCCCAATCAGTGTCCGAACACTTCTTTTGAAGGAAGACTGCTTAAGTCGGTCACACATGCAACCGATAGTCATTGACTAAACCTCATGTACTAAGGTGCATATCGCTAGGCGGATTGGTTATTTTTACAAACATCTTAAAAACAGTAATGCACGGGCAGTGCGTGCATTACACTATCGAATGTGGGATTCGAACCCACCCCTGGGTGGGGAAGGGGGTGGTTGTCCAGCCGCATAGTATAGTCTAGTTAGCATCCTAACCACTAATCTATCAATGTATTTTTGATTTAAAATTTTAACTCTCTCTCTGTCTCTCTCTCTCTGTTTTATTACCTCCTTGAATTGTGTAGTGTGTCACTACAAAATAACTCACATATCTATATAAATAGAGATATACAGGGTGTCCAGCACAGAAGTAACACAAAAGTGAATAAGTTTGGACTCAGTAATGGAAGCCAAAACTTTCGAGTGTTTTTTCACAAAATTCATTACGGAACGTTCGTAGTTTTCAAAAAATGTTGGAATCGACAAAATGAGTGTAAGTGTGTGATTTAGGAGTGAAATGAAACACCAAAAATTAAAAGAAAATTGTTCAATATTAGTACACAATCATCGTTTACTTTTATCGTATCTTTGCTGGACACCCTATACATTGTATATATATATATATATATAGAGACGCTAGAGTGAGGGCGATGATGTTGCTTTTTGTTAAAATTCAAAAATTGTTATTAGTGCAAAGAAAAGTGCCCAACGAATTTCAATGGGCCGGCGCTGGTTTACAATTAGTGACACCCTTCGAATAGTTAAAACTTGTATAATGTGATGAGCCTGAACGGCTGAAATTGTGCTAGTTGTGGCCGCTAAGGCCACCTAGGTATAAAGCCTCCGATTCGGTTAATATTCAGTATTAAATGAGTAGGAGAGTTAGAGTTTTTTTTTTTTTTTTAAATTAAATTTGTCTCAAAGACACGCCTTGGTCAGAGTAGGGTTTAAAAAAACAAAAAAAGTGTTTAAAAAAAAAATGTTCGACCCTGTGCGCCACAACAAAATTTGTCATTATGTCAAATGTCACAGTCAAGGTCATATTACAGTACAACTAATAATTTACATAATGACAAATTTTGTAGAATTGAACATAAATCGAAAAAATGATTAAAATAATTTATTCCTTTGTCAGACAGTGTCCAGTTACAAGTTGTACCTCCCTTTAACACTTCATACTAAATAATATCAGAAAATGAATGGGGGTGGATGGTACAGCACTACTCCTTATCTCTTCCAATCTAAATCTAGAGCTTAATTTATTTATATTTATTTATGGATGAAATTTCAGGTCCGGAGGTAAAAATCACAACAAATTATATTCGCTTAATATGCGATCCGAACAAAGGAGTAAACGAATATGAGGTGAAATTTGATCCAACTGTGCACGGCATGAATTTACGGCACAAACTCCTCAATGAACACCGAGACATTATTGGCAATACGAAAACATTCGATGGCGTTTTATTGTATCTGCCAATAAAATTAAATGAACCAAATCACGATTCACCAATCGGACAATGAACGGGACGGCGGCACCCAAGTAACTTTGCGCCTAATTTTCAAGCGATTAAGACGACTAAGATTCTATTCATTTGTACAACATTCTGTTCGAGCGTATATTGAATGTTTTTAAATTTTGTTAGATTTGGGCGGAAGAAATTCGATCCATCCGCTCCGATGCTAATTCCACAGCATAAATTGGAAGTTTGGCCCGGCTATGTAACTGCCGTCCATGAATATGAGGACGGCATCATATTATGTTTAGATGTATCGCATCGAGTTCTATGTCAAATAACTGTATTGGATATATTGCGGAATGCCCATCGTTCCGAACCGGATTCATATCAGAAAAATACTGAAACAGCATTGGGCGGTGCCGTCGTATTGATCCGGTACAATAATCGAACGTATCGCATCGATGAAATCAGTTTTAATAGCAGCCCATCGAGTACGTTCATTATGAATGGAGAACCGATTTCCTATTGTGACTACTACAAAAAGCAATTAGAGATCCTAGGCAACCTTTAACGTTAATCCATAGATTAACGACGTCGTGTTATCGGCAAAGCGGACAAGGAGGAGCTAACATTTTGCCTTATACCCGAACTCTGCTATTTAACCGGTTTGACCGATTCAATGCGTAATTTTAAGGTGATGCGTGACATTGCTACATTCACAAAAGTAACGCTCAATCAACATTCTCCAACAATATAAATACTGTACCGGAAGCCAAAGAGATTCAAAATAATTGGGGCTTAAAATTAGCCGCCAAACCAACCACTGCAAATTGTCACTCGGCAATTGGAAGAGGAAGAAGTGATTTTTGCGCATAATCGAAAATGCGGTGTCGGACGTGGAGCTGATTTTGGCAAATATTCAACGTCCAATGAAGTGTTGGACGTTGTCAATTGGATTGTTATGCATACGCGACAGGATACCCGGTATGCGAACAATTTCATTGATATTATGGAACGGAATGCAAAACCGATGGGCATTAATGTGACACGGCCACGAATTGAAGTGCTCGAAATGGACAACACGGAATTGTATTAATGTTCAAACATTAGGACGTTGCATCAATCGACAATTGCAAATTGTCGTCATCATTTGTCCAACGTCTGGAGATGATCGATGTGCGGCTATAAAGAAAATTTGCTGTACCGAATTGCCGATACCATCTCAAGTAAGTTGAATTATTCGTCATAGATTAGGGCTAAATAATAATTTTTATAATATAAATGGCGTCACCTAATGGTTTATCTAAAATTTTCTCATTCATTTAACAAAAATTCCAATAATGCAAAAAATTACTGAACATTTGCGCCACAAATCGCACAATTTGAATATTAACAATAACAACAACAACAACAACAAAAAAGACCAATGCTAGGCCCCCACTCTAAGCGAAGAAAATTATATCACACCTCGGAAACCAGATCGTCATCAATAATCTTCGATTATTTGTCATGAGAGCAAAAATAAATATTCAAATTACAGGCACAGTACAGTACAGTGGGGGGGGGGTCAGTTCTGGATTAAATTTTACATTTTAGTCTGGTTCCCAAGGTTTTCTTTTGTTTTATACATTTTTACTATATTTAATGTGAAAAAAAAATTTGTTTCGACCAAAGTCCTAAAATAGCTATCCACAAAGGTCATTTGCCCTATGATCCCAAAAAAAAAAAAAAACAACAAAAAAAAAACAAAAATATTAAGTAATCTGAAAACAAAAAGGATCAACAGCCTTGTAAATTATTTATAAACAAAATCAGTCAAGGGCCTAGAAGTTATTTGGTCTTAGAGAGCTTTACTTGTTGTGTTCGGCACGTCCTAAATATTATTTCTCCATAGGTCAAGAAAATAGAAGAGCAATTATAGAAATATGTCGACATGAAACGACAATCGGCACAATTATGCTTAGATTTTATCAAACAAATGATTGGGAGGGGGGGGGGTGGTGGGGGGTACATGAGTGAACCTAACGGTAGAAGACGTGCCGAACACACATCATATAGCCATTAATCCTAATAACCTTGTGCAAATTCTAAAACTTTAAATTATCCAGCGGCTACAAAAAAAAATCTAATGAAAAAATGACTAGAATTATTAAACTAGAATCGTATAGTATACATTCGGGTTACATTACATGTTATTTTTATCACAAAACATTTAAATAATTATTTAATGAATTCTTATCGCCATCTTTAGTTGGGTGGCACTTTTTTTTTTTTTTTTTTTTTTTACATACGGGTGATGGACGTTGGTGTAAGGGAGAATAAAATAAGTATATATACCGTATTCGTATTAATTATTATCATTTATAAATATATATATATATATATATATATGCATTGATATTGCTCCGTAAAACCGGATAATGATTTTACTCTTCAACGGGCCCATTTATAACATATTCACATCGGGAAACGAAAATTGTCGAAAAAATGCTTTGCAATCGGTAAACGAGAATTCTCATTTGGCGATATGCGTGCGCACTTTCCTTATCACTTAAAATATTCCGCCATTTATAAAAAAAATATAAAGCCCGATGCAAATGTGAACAATTCCGAGCCGTTGTGACGCAGCAATATTACGGTGTGATAATAATGGCGGCCGTCATTCACTGGGTCATTTCGAGTCCTTTTTTTTTTTGTTTGTTTTTTACTCGAGAACATTACTTTTGGGACACAGAAATTTTTATATTACTACTTGATTACCCTCTCTCCGCATCAGAAATTTATATTGTAACCAGTTTTTTTTTTAAAAAAAACTTTGAAAAACCGAATCTCGCAACATTCAGTCTCTCTCTCTTTCTCTCTCTCTTTCTCTGATTATTGGATTCAAATATGCATTAAAAAGAAATTACAAAATTTGGCAAATAAAATTCTCATCACACAAAAAGGGGATATCTACCAAATACCGTGTGCCCAATTTTGGGAAATTAATGGACCACTCTTAAATAGTAAATTTACTTGCTAGTAGTTTGAGCACTTGCAATTATCTCTTTACGTTTATAAATTAGCGCTTGTGGTTTATCTTGTAATGGTGCAATTGTTCTATGTGTACAATCAGTTGATGAGAGAGATTCGGCAACAGGATAGGAATCGATTGTGGTCACAATTGATATTGGTGTTGTTTGAATAGTTGTGCTGGTTCCAGTTGTTGTTCCTGGTCCTGTTGTTGTTATTGCTGCTGCTGTTGTTGCTGTTGATGTTGCTGCTGCTGCTGTTGTTGTTATTATTGTTGTTGTTGTTGTTGTTGTTGTTGTTGTTATTATTGTAGTACTGCTTGGTTTAAGTTTTTTGTTGTGCAATAGTAATCGCTCAAAATCAGCTGTTTTTGATCGTAGCACAGCACCGCCAATATTTGTGATGCTTGGCGTTATTTTTGGTTCATTATGAACGGATGGTGTAAATTCAGCGACGCCTTTATTGTCATTTTTCGGACCGGTTGCCATCGAAAATATCATCGAACTACGTTTTTCATTGTTTTTTATCAATTTTGCGGTAGATGGCGGATGATTTTTATTATAATTTGTAGTATGTCCTTCAATTGTTATTGGTTGTTGCTGATGATGCTGCTCCTGTTGTTGTTGTTGTTGTTGTTGTTGCATTGAACACGTTACAGTTTGAGCAGATTTGCCAGCATTTTGTCCACTATTTGATCCTAGGTGTATTTGTAAATGCAAAACTATTAATCATTTTTGTTAAAATTAAAATTAATTCACAAATCTATACCAATTGAACAGTCCCTAATTGCCGGTGATTCACCGCCAAAATTTCCATCCTCAATATATGGTATATCATGTAGATCAGCTGTTAAATTTAGGGATGATTGACCATCTTGAAATTGAACGGGCAACTTAAGGCTAGCCGATAAAATACCGGAACCATGCAATGCAAATGGTGTCGATAAACGTCGCGTTTGTGTTTCCGCTTGACTTGATGAATTCGAATCAATTGACGAACTGCGTCCTTTTGCTGGCGTTGCCGCTACACTGGAATGAATGTGAAATTGTGATTTCGATGCAATATTCGATGTGGATTCGGACAGAATTGATTTATCTCGTCGTCGACGACGTAACACTTCATGTTCGGCATCTTGATATTTCATTTTGGACGTTCGTTCACGTCTGTTTAAATTTAAATTAAATGATTTAATGGCAGTTTTTTTTTTTTTTCATAATTAACATAATTAACCTTTTGACGCCATAATTTGAGTCACCTTTGGCTGCATTCTCATGCGTAAACTCTTGTCGAACATAGATACGTCTCGGCATCGTATCAATTGATTCAGATAATTTGTGACTTTCATTGTCGGACAGTGCTACAAGTGACATTGTCTGATTTGGTGTATTCCACAACGGTGATGAGTTTTCACTATCAAATTCCTCACTAGAAATATTCCACAAAAAAATATTTAAAAAAAAGTGAAATTTTTTCAAATTTATCATAATTCGTTACTCTTGTCTACAAAAATTGTCTCTTTTCTCGCACAAGTAGTCTAGCTGCTGCGGAAATAAATCCATCATCGTTGTATAAACATCGTCCATAACTTCAGCCGGAACAATGAACAATTCCTCAAAATGATCTATCATAATCCTTAAGGGGGGTGAGTGTGGTGGGGAAAAAATAGAAAAAATAGAAAAAAAAAAAAAACTTTGTAATTATAGCCAGTAGCCAATAGATTCGCCATTAAACCTTGTAACATTGATCACATCCAGTCCGTCTATCATTTCCATTTCGGATGCCGTTGTCGGTTGTCCCAATTTATTGGCATGCAGAATATTTGGCGCAATAACTGTTGCCAAATTTGTGCTATCCATTTTGTTGCCAATTCGTTCAATTGTGCCGCCAATTGGTGATTTTTTATCGTCCGATAATTTTGAAACAGTGGCCAGAAATTTCAACAGCACGTACAATGTGTCTCGATGTGCTACCGGCAGTAATTGAATTAAATGCGATAGGGCTTCGAGTTGTAAGCGTCTATTGCGAATTTCTATATTGAGGAGGAAATTATTTGATCATTTTCGGTTCTAATTGTCGCACAGGGGCCGTCCATAAATCATGTAACGCTCAAATAGAAGTGGAGTGTTAAAAATGACAATGAGGAACCGGGGTGGGGGGGGGGGGGGTGTGCGGAGGGGGACTTACTATCGGCTGCTTTTACCGAATTCTATTTATATTGACAATTTGAAGATACTAGGGCATTGGTGCCCTTGACACGACACACTCTTTTTTCTGCGCGATCAGGAACGGTAAAGAGGGTACGTGCGCAATACCGTACGAAAAAGTGGCGCGCGCATGGAGTTTGTCAAAAGATTTTATAATTATTTACTTCAACTAAAAAATGAAGAAAAAAAATGAAGGATTCGTGGGACACCCTGTAACCCAACATTAAATTCAATGGATTGCATCATTTTTGCAGAATATTCCAGGAAAAAAAAAGAAGAAGAATACCTAAGTGGTGGGTGGGATGCAACTGTTCTATTATGTAATATTCAAGGGTTTTCAGAAATTTTGTTACGAATCAAGGAGTGGGTTGAGGTTAAGTAAAAAAACAAAACAAAAAACTAAAAACATTACGTTACGTCATTTATGGACGGCCCCTAACTCTGTCGATCATACTTTGAGTTTGAACAAATGCTTGGTATAGATCTGTGCACAATAATGGTTCCGGTAAATCTCTTAGATATTCCTTTAGTAGAGATGCTGAGTCATGTGCACTTACATCATCGCCGAGACTTGTTATTGATCCATTATCAAATTCTTCTCGTAGCTTTTCAACAAACAAACGAAAAGTAAAAAAAAAAAAAAAAAAAAAAAAAAAACGAGGCGAGATAGAAAAAGAGAGAAAAATACTTAAAAATTATTGAGAAAATCTATTCAATTCTCTTACCTGTCGTATTCGTCTCTTCGATGTACTAACCCTAAATATGCCCACTTTATCCAATCCGTGCTTTAACAAATGATTTATGCAGGCGGTCACCAAAACCGGCACCTGCATTGTCTTTTGCATTTCGATGCCCGTTAATATTGTCGGTTGCTGTTCATCATCTTGCGTTGTCGCACCTTGTCGCACATCTGTATGACTAAACGATGACACCAGATTTGTTTGACGTTTCCCGTCAACGTCATCCGGATAATTTAAACTGACAAAATGCAAACCTCTGGTTGGAAGACTTTCACATGAGCCACTCTATATTGAAGAAGAAAGAAAACCGAGCAAAGAACACGAAAGAAAGAAAGAGAGAGAGAGAAAAAAAAAGATATTTTTTAATTAAAATTTTTGCAAATAAAAAATATGAAAATTTCAAATACAGCGGCTCGATTGATGTCTATCAGACAGCTCAGTGAATTTCTAGCGCTCTTTATCGGCTTATCGATATTGCTGGCCAATTGCTGTAGTCCCGATTTATTCAGTTTATTATCATTGTCCACGCATTTTTCTAACGACAAACCAAAAACCAGTCCGCCAGTTTGTTCTGATTTTCGAATATATATAAAGAAATGCAATTTTTCAATAATTTTCGGTTAGTTTAAGAATGTTTCCAAATCATTTTATGTACTTTTGTTGTCCTCCGTCTTATTTTTGGTGGTATCAAAAAATCCCGTTGTCAGCGCTTTTCGTTTCAGCAGCAATTGCCGTTTTTTTTGTGGCTTTGTCGAGCATTCCATTGATGATGCCGTCAAATCTAACACATACACATTAGTTGAACATAAATCTGAATACTGAACGCAAATCCCACAAACTCAATATAAGAGCTGAGCCTGAATCTGACCAGCCCATTTCTCCGAACCCCCCGAACCTATTCAATTAGTGTGGCGGCTCGTGAGTGTAATTATTGATCCCATCATTACGAGACAATTTTTCGAAAGAAATTAAATTACGCGTCATTTTGATGGAAGAAAATATGGCAAACCGGATCTTGACCGGTTCAGCATTGAATTTGTAAATACTTTGGTAAATTTTTCAATTTTTCGAAAATGTTAACCCTTTAAGGTTCTTAGTGGTGCCTTTAAAGGGTTAACACTTTAAAAATGTATTAATGCACCAAAAAAACACAAAGAAAGTCTCCCTGAATAAATTTAGTTATATTTGTTGTTGTTGTTGTTTTTTTTCTTCATTTTCTTCCATCAAAATGACGTAAGTTGATGGGATAAATAATTCTCAAGAGTCCCTGCCACTGCTTTCAATATTTTAATATCGATAATGGCATCTGAAACACTCACCTTTTGGTGGATTAACAGCAACACCAATATTCAATTGATTTATCCGATCGACAGCAACCCGATGAAGGCTCCTTCTTTCTACATCGGTTAATTCCTGTAGCCGGGCAGTTGATAATTGTATCCGTTTTCCACTTATCGATGTCCATATACTGTTGCCCTATGTATATATAGGCAATATACGTTCTGATTAAAAGATACAAATAAAATAATATCTAAATAATGAGAGGTGTGTGTGTGTGTGTGTGTGTGTGTGTGTGCAATAAAAACAAGTTGCAAAGTAACGGTTAGAAAGAGAGAGAGAGAGAATACGAATATATGTATATACAGAGAAGAGAGAAAACCCAAGGAAGTAATGTCGCTGTGTTTTACTCTAATAAGAAGTGGCGGTATAGCGCCAGTGGTCCACACAAAAATTTAGGTGGGTTTAGGTGCTTATCAGCATTATTTTAAATTAATGGTACAAAAATTCTTTTTTAATTTTGATTTTAATGAAAACAATTTATTTATGTACATACATAATATGTATAAGCATTATTTTCCACAATATTTTCAAAACTTGGCAGGATTTTTATTTTTTTAGGAACTTTAGGAGGAATTATTTCACCTAGTAATAGATCACGAATGCTTGTGATTTGCGGTTATATTTCTTTTTCCGAAATTTTTTTTTTGGGACGACAATGGACGAAAAAACTGTAATAAGAAATGGCGACGGCTACTTTTCTCTCTTTAACTGTCAAACTTGCGTCACAAAACTAATTTTACAATTTACATATGATTCGTATAGCGCTGTCTCTTTCGACAGTCCCTCCTGGATTTTTATTATCTCTTTGGTTGCAATCAGTTAAATGGCGATTTTTCATCCCCCCATACTACTGCACCCGATGTTGTGTTCTCAATTATTTTCATGCGAGGTATACGATGTAATCCATCCTGTAAAGATATATAATCTAAGGATACAGCAAACCAAAAGTAGTTGAATGACAGGGTGACCTAAGTATATGTCTATAATATACAATAATTATATATGAAAGCAGCCAGTTCAACGCGTTTTACGTTCTATGATACTTAGAAACTCAATAACAAGGTTAAAATACTCTAATTAAAATTATAGGTATAGTGTAGGGTATAAAAATAAAGTTTTCATTTAATTTAATTTTATATAATTTCGAGGGTTTTTAACTCAGAGTAGGTACTACAGAAGGAGGTAACCTTAACCAAAATAAGTGTGACTCAACACCAAACAAAATGGCCGCCGTTGTCTCTCTTGGGGGAGAACAGCTTGACAAGCTATGGAGAGGCAGGACACAATTTTTATTGAGGTGATTAAATGTATTATAGTCAATCCATGCGTTCCATCTTCTTGTCTCGGAAACCTACAAATTTATGAATTATTGTAATAATTCATCACAAGAGTTCAAAATTAGTTGAAATTGAATAAAAAAACGAAGAAAAAAAAGATGGGCACATGAACACAACATATTTAATGAGACGTCTTTGTTATATATTTCGAAAAAAAAAACTCTGTTGATAGTTTAAGAGATTCTATTTACTTTTATCGTCCAAAGAAAATAGCGATTTTTTCATCCCTCATACTACTGCACCCGACGTTGTGTTCGCATTTAATTTCTTGATTGATATACAGTGCATGCTCTTCTTTTATTTTGTTTCCTCTTTGGTTTTTAATCATTTACTCGAAATTTATTGGGAGTAGAGAAAAATGAACATAACAAAAATTATAGAAATTAAAAATATTAAGTTTTCATTGATAGATCATAAAGTTCCACGGCCTGCTGTAATAGCGCAACAATAAATTTTGTCTAATTGCTAGTGTTTTAATTCATTTGCATTCAATTTTCTAGTTATTTATTTGTTACAGAGAAAAATAGATAAGGAGAAAATCGTAGATAATAAATAAGTAAACATAAGGCGTAGGCAATTATTTCTTCCTTAGCTTAACATTTATACACATATATAAATATTTCTATTCATCATTCTCACGTGACGTAAATTTATTTCAGATCGGTAGACTTTGGAAACAATTGGTGAAAACGTGTTTCTAAAATTACAAATAAGTGTATAAAATATTAAAGTGATTTGATAGTGCATAATATTATTAATTTTATTATTATAGTGGCGATTATGCTTTAAAATAGAATATTTTAAATTTTTCAGAAAAAGGTTACGTTTATTTGTTTACAAAGTCCACAAAAGAGAATGAACGGTGGCAACAACGAATTATATTTATTAAATTATTATGTTAAAAGAACTCAAACAAGTTTTTTTTTTTAAAATAGAAATTAACAAACCTTGAAGTTAACCATGTTTTTAGATTTAAATTACGCACTTTAAATTAATTATGAATAATCTTCAATAATAAAAAATCCACAAATTTATTAAACCTCATATCTTTCACAAAAAAAAAAAAAAATTCAAATACCAGAAAAATATGAAAATGTAACCTTGGAGATATTTACAATACGGTTTCATATATCTGACTGAATGTTGCTTGGTTTTGGTGTTGGTGGCAGCTGGCAGTCTGTAATCTGTATTGAGTATAACACGAGTAACTGATATACTGGAGAGACCTCAAATCAATAATTGTGAGTTGCTGAAAACCAAAATAGCGACTCGCACACAGTGCAGTAGGATAATTTTTTTAATTTTATGTCATTACAATATTGTACACCTGATTCTCTTTTTACACGATAGATACGTTCCAAGAAAATTCGTGTAAAAAAAGATATTGACTTCATGGA
>JANSTT010017083.1:0-63337 GCA_026745375.1 Platyura marginata | reverse complement strand
TTATTTTTAAACACTAATAAAAGTAATTGTGTAAATATTTCACGTCAATATTGGTTACACTAAAGTGCCATATATATTTTGAAAATCAATAACTGAAAAGTTAAAGTTGAATCGATTGTATGGTTGGAAACTATTTATACCAGACTATTGATAGTCCAAATTGAAAACTTTTATTTAAGGAAAAATCACACGTTTATATGTATAGTATAATACTCAACATAAGTTGACACGGAAAACTCTTAAACAAAAGAACTTTCTTTAACAAAAAGTTTTTCAATTGTATCTAAGAGTACTTTGGCTATTTCATTACGAACGTCACCTAGTAAAGTCTAACATGGAAAACTTCAATAAAACTAAATGGATTTTCTATAAATTAAATGGTTGAGTATTATTACGTAACATTTTGTGTATGTATAGTTATTATATAGTTGAAGAGAAGATATTACAATCTCAAGGATTCTATATTTATTACTAATACTACCTACTACATACTTGCATACATTCATATTTAGTACTTAATACTTTAATATATTATCGATAACCCCAGAAAAAACTCTGGTGACTGGTGCTGTCGTGTAGCAGACTAGTGCTGTCGTGTCCTTTTTGTGGTTCGTTTTACCTCGGTACTAGATCAACTTACAATTGAACAAAGGGGAAAAAATGAAAAAAAAACACTACTTTTATTTAAAGTCCTTTTTTTTTGAACGGTTGTGTGCTCTATAATTGGTTTATTGAAAAATTTGGACAAGGATAAATGAGGTGAACTACAGTGTTGTTAAGGAGATCAGTATGTGAAAAAAGGTTAGAAGAAATATTTTTTAGTTATTTAGCTTATTTTGAGATTACTAAGAGTAGGTACTTCTAATATTGAATATACTACTAGAATAAAACAAAAGACAATTTGCTTTTCAATTTTCCACGAATTTCTTGAAAAATCTTATTTAGGTAACTTTTTGTGTGCTATATAGGATACTTATATAGGATATACAAAAATCTTTCTTTTTTTCAAGGTTGACAAAACTTGAATACATTAATAACTTAATACAAAAAGGAACATCAGGGTATAAGGTCAGAGAGATAAAAAAAAAATTATTTTTAGTCATTCCACAAAGTTATAGTATCATGTTATTAAAATGGAAACCATTCTAACTGGATGATGATGAAATGTTGCTCCTGGCAACGGAATTCCTTTTTGTGCTATTTGTGTAGAGTTAACGACATCATTTTGTTGTACCTACTCTTGGTGTATGTATACATATAATCGAAACGCTGTCGAAACTTAAATTCTGTGCTTTTGTGGAAAACTGTCTACCCACATAGCTAGCCCTGAGGACGTGATAGAATTTATAATATTTGTCTTTGATATGCTTAATGGTTGTTAGTTTACATAAACATGCTTTAAGTAACCTTATCACAGGACACAAGGAAAGGTTATGTCTTTCTTTTCAGCTTTATGACACTTCATGTATGTATTGTATAATATATGTACACAGTACAGATACTCTTATCACTATACATATAGTCTTTTATTATATACATGAAAGATTTAATCCCTTGACTTTCTTATTCTTCTTTTTAACTATACGAGTATATAAAACCAGCTAATATATAGAAGTTTATGCTTAAACAAAAGTCAATTTATATGCAAAATTTGTAATTACGGTTTAAGAGCATTCAAATAATAAGCACAAATTCAAGTTGCATTAAAACATGTAAGGCACAAGTGGTACACAAATCAATACACTTGCTAATGTTCTGTGCTTCTGGTTCAGGATTATGCAATTTTCTTAAGTGGTCAAAAGTAGAGTAAGTTTTATTGATTTTACTTTACTTATAGTTTAAAGTTTTGCAAACTCAAACATTTATGAAAGTTTTGTTATAATTGCAATTAGAAATTCTGCTGTTGTCGGTGTATATTACGTAAGTATAATTTAAAAGTGGTTTTACAAATTATAAGATTTTTTTATTTTCGTTGATTATCTACCTGAAGTGGAGTTAGTTAGTAGAATATTCATTATTTAAATATTTAGTCAGAAAGTTTAAAATAATAGAAAAAATCAGTAGATTTAAACATTTTCGAGCAACACCTGCCAAATATTTTGGAAATTTTTGCCGTACTTTGGTTTTCTCTTCAGAAAATGTTTTCCGAAAACGATCGCCGGCTTCGATTTGGTTAAAAATCACCGCGACCGTTTTCGGAAAATTGTACTTTTGTGAATTGCGTTTTCAGGGAATTGTATTTTTTTCGGGGAATTAGGTTTGAAATTGGTCCAAAGAAACGGTCAAAATGATCGTTTTAAGCTTTAAATTTATTTTATTTATTTTTATCAAAATGACCTAAGTTTGATTTTTAAATAGTTCCCTGATGATCATTAAGTCTCTAAAACCGCCATTAGATTTTTCAGTAAAAGGTATCCCAATAAATGCTAGTTTTATTCTTTTGGAGCATTTGCTTGGACATCTACCAAATCTTTGTGCACGAAGATTTTGTTTGTCGCATTTGCTACTTTTTATGTATTCGGCCCATTGTTTTAAAGCTCAAAATTGTTTCTATGGTGCCATTGTTGACAGAAACTTTATTGCAAAAGAACCAAATAGCATCATAAATGTACTTTCGTGCAACTACACACAGACAGACAGACTTTTCATTTTCTTTGCGAAAACTTTTCTTAAGGCAAAATTACTTTAGTCTTAAAACGAAATTCTTTATATTTTAAATTTGTTTTTGTTTCGTGGTATGCACTTAAATAACTTATTTTAAGTATGTATCAGAAAATAGGTATCTTTTTTTATGTAGCAATGTTTTAAATTTAAAAGAGCTAGAGCTTTAAAAGAGTTAGAGCTTTAAATTTAAATTAAGAAAACAAACATTTCTCTCAAAGAAGTAGTGTTTTTCAATTTAAAAAAAATTCAATCGCTTTCCAAATTTAAAATGACATCAATTGTGTAAAAGAGGGTGCCTAACACGGCTGCTCGAATTGATAACATTTATAGAAATAATCTATACACAAGAAGACCTATCTTCAATTATATTATTAGCATCCGTTGACTGCTCTGCCAGCAATCTTAAGAAGCACTAGCGAATGCATTGAAAATATATTTCAAGAGATATAATCCGATTCTTTTTGTATATATATATATATGTATATACACAACACATAGCTCTAGTTGGTGCGCGCAAATAGATATACCTATAAGTTTATTATTTATATAGGTTTACTGAGCCATAAAATATATTTAATAAAAAAAATAACATCCGCATTCATAAGGGGGGAGCACGATTTAAGCTTAAGCTCCTTGACTTGTTCCACTATCGGTTTTGGTAAGGAAATTTAAAGTTATTTCAAAGATTTTACAGTGTTGATATGCATTTTGTATTTTATTATATGTCATTATCTTTAGATTGATCAGATTGATTGTCTGTCATACAACAATTCATTGGAGCTTATCATAAACCGATAGAAATGATGGAAGTAATGATAATGCAATTATTTAGCCACCTAACTGGCTAATTGGTTATAATCAAGGCTATTTTGGTAAACATGGCCACATGAACTATGGCATAAACAAGAAATTAAATCCAGCAAATAACACATATTTACATGCCAGGTGTCAGGCATAAAATTCGCATTAGTGCATTTTGTTTTAGCTGTCATTTTTATTAGTGAATTTGGAAATTAAAATCGAAAAACTTTAAAGGTAGACAGTATTTATGTCTTTTAATTTGATACAATTTAAATAATTAATTTTGTTTATTTTGAAAATGTTGTTTTTACTATATTTTAATCCTTGTTTCGACAAATTTGTTGGTTAGGCCAAATTAGCGTCTCATTTAACTATGCTATGACGGGGACGATATTTTTAACCATGTTTACCAGAATAGTGCTGAATATGATGTTATCGTGACTATAGTTATAACGGTAATTGTTGATGTTTTTTTTAGATCTTTACTATATACCGTATAATACATACATACCTACATACCATACCTACATGTACATATAAAATTAAAAGAAAAACTTTGATTTAACTAATTTTTATTTCATTATCGCCATTATAATCTTAATAAAGGACTGTAAAATTTGAATGATATAAAAGTACGTGCAAAAAATTGTCGAGTCATAAAATAATATGTAAATAAAACTGTCTCTCATGTGTCACTTATATTACAATTGCAATTTAAAGAAGACACTTTATTGTGTTTGTTTTTCCTCAGGGTTTGTTTTAAATTACACTGAAAAGAGTTTACATTTAAAACGATTTTTGCATGCACATTGCACATTGCACATTGCACATGTATATATAAATTTTTTAGGTACTAGCTACTAGGTATATTGCTTAATATTTTTGACATAATGTTAGTAAGAGAGCTATATATATAATATATATGTATGTATGTATATAGAGTAATAACGAAGTCTTAGCAGCAAACAAGTTTCTAAGAATGGGACTGAAATTAAATTAAATTTTCCCCATCTAATTTTTTTTTTAAAGAGAAATATTTATTTATTGCATTTAAAAAATTAAATGAACCATTTTCCCATTTTCTTTTTAAACATTTTGTCTACTTAAACAAAACTTAATTAATTTCCGTTTCAAGATATTTTTTTTTCTGTATTCAGCCGTGTTACGAAAACTAAATAGAAAATTTTAAATCGCAATTTCTTGCTTACTTCAGCATAATGAAATGAAGTTTCAATTAATTTTTCTATAAAATCAAGGATAAAGCGAAATCTACCTACCTACATATATGTAGAAAATAAAATATGTACCTACGCACGTTTAAATGGAATGTAATATTAGAGCTAAAAGTTATTATTAAGCTTTTTAATGTTTCTTCATGTTTAAAAGTTCAATTGAATTTTTTCTTCTTCATACTAACTTGTATACTTAACTTAATGAAATGTTATTTAGAATAGAATTTAGAATAGAATTACCTTAGAATATAGATGCGTTTCAACTTGAAATGTTTCTTAATGATTGTTGTACACAAACTGGCAAATTGTCATTTCTTTATAAAATATTTGTAAAATTTCAATGGCAGAGCAAATGGTAAATAAGAGAATAATAAATGGTAGAATGTCACTATAGGTACCTATACATATTTACCGTTTACTTTCTCATTTGCTTCAATACTAGATACTACAATTCAAAAGTTTGTTCTGCCAGCGACATTTGAAAACAATGAATCCTTTCGCTGAATCCTAACAATCTGAGATTATAAGTAATTGAAAAATGGATAGAATTGGGTTTATAGTCTAATCTAAACCAAATGCAAAACGAAAAATTGCTATGATAATAGTCATTTCCATTTAACCAAATATAAGTAAAATTGTATTTTCGAGTAGAAGAACAGACGAATAAAAACTGCTTGAAGTAAACAAGAGAAAATTCTCATGTACTATGTATATAAGTAATTAAGTATAGAGAAGGTATGTATTGTAATTCCTTTTTAAGGTATAATAATGAAAACATTTTGTTTACCTTTGCACTAAACACTTTTTATGCAGATATTATTTTTAGTTAGATCACTCTAGCTATGCCATTTGCATATTTATTTGAATATCAAAAGAACTGTCTTCTCCCATAAAATAATGTAATTTCATATGCTTTATTATTCAAATATTTGATGTCTCTAAAATATTTTCTCATTAACATTTCATAAACTGCCAAAACTAAAGCTTTTTCTATGTACCTTGTTTTCAGGAAAAGCACAAAGTAAATAACAATTCATTATAAAATGTTCACTTTATATTCATAAAACTTATACAATATTATATATACATACATACATACATATATGTATATATAAGTCTATGAATACTCGAGCAATTTTACCATTAAAATAGTTCTTGTTTTAGTTTAAAATTCTTCCATGCCCCAAAAGATTTTCATCTTTTGTAAATCGAATTTTTCATGTTTAAAACGCTAGAAATTTCAAAATTGCTTTTTCTCAATTATTTTATTTCCATTTTGATTTGAATTTATTTTTATTTTTATTTAAAATAAACAGAAAAAGGTTTATGGTAATTAGTCTGGGCAATTTAAGACACATCTTTTGAGACATTTGTATAAATTTTTCCCTTAAAGGGTTTTTAATATTATTTTCATATTCCACCATTTGGAAGATATGTATTTTGTATTAAAGTAAAGTAAGTCATTGAAGTATTGAAGAACTTTAAACAAAAACTGAAAATGATTACACCGTTCAATAGTAAGAAGAGGTCTTATACGAGACATCGATCCATTTGTTTATTTTAAAAAATATGTACAATTGTACAGTACTTTGACTTTTCACTCTTTACTATGATTTGTAAGATACTGAGAGCTAAGATGTCAAGAATTATATTTATGTATACCTCCTAGTACTTATAATAAATTCCACCTTTGTTTTCTTTTGATAAAATATTTTACAGAACATATCAAATAAAATTAAGCTTTGAAACTCTTGTTTTGTAAATAATTATAATAAGTTTCATAATTGAAAATAACTACAGACATATTCTCTGTAAGTTAAGATCATATATAAGTTTTCCTTGTTTATTCTCGCCGGCACTGTGGTGATTTACATTTTATTAAAATCGGAGTATAATAACTAGTCAGAGTAGTATATATAGTAAGTATGACATAGTAAATGGAGTAAAAGTACTCCGTTTGGAGTAAGCACCGTAACTTTAATCAAAATAAGAACGATCCAGCAACATAGCTAATGGCCGCTGGTATTTCTCTTGGAAGAGAAGTTCTTGACAAGTTGTGCAGAGACAGGACAACATTTTGATTGGTGAAATTATATACACCATGTTCTTACATAAACTGAAAAAGCTCTAAATTATCTATGTTCCTCACGCAGAAATCCATGATCTGCTTGTCAAGTAAACAGTAGCGCCCACAAATATCAACATTTTTTGATCTTGTTCGAATCTACTGCGACGACCAAAAAGCAACACCATCCACGGTGTAATTTGCACGCGCAGCCAGATGCTCGTTTGTAGATAGGCTGCTTTAACTACATAACTATTATTTTTTTACAAATTAAATTGCTTTTAATTTCTTATATATGTATGTAGTTGATGTCGATGTTGCAGTCATGAACAATTTTTCATGAGGCATATTTTGTCTAATAATGTACGTGCAAACATGACAACAACAATCACTATAATTGGTTTTATAAGTTTTTTCCCATATAATAACCTACAATTCTGAGTATTTTTAGTGTATTAGATTTCCTTCCATTATGAACTATACAGCGTGTTCTTATATATCTCTCTTGTCAAAGGATGTTAACCTTTTATTAAATTAAGAAGTATGCTTTATTAATATTGCGACTAGGCAGCATGATTTTTAATGGAAGTGTGGAATAATTTTAAATTCAAAAATATAATAATTATACACAAGAAAAATAATTACAAATAATTATTTATTCCGTTTATTTTTAATCCATACTAAAATCTACCTACTCTTCATATTAATTATAATTATTAATGCTTGTTTACATTTTGCGAATATTAAACCAAATGTTAAGTATTTAACATAAAACAAAATTGCACATTTTATGAACTCGGGACTTCCATTTATTTCTATTTCTCTTGTTTCATCATTATTATAATTGCGGCAAATCCCTCTCTAATATATACCATTTACTCCCAAAATAATATTAACTCAGTTTAAATTAAATATTATTTATTGATGAAGTTTTAATTATCCAACCAACTGAGCATGAAAATTATTTACACATTAACCCAATTGTCAAAATTTTCGCGCTTGTGTTAACCAAATTATTTGCAATTTGTTAGACGGATTGTTGTTTGAATTAATATTTCTGTTATTTTAAATTGATTAAGAATAGTTAAATTCGGACATTGTTGAATAAATACAATTAAAAATTATTATTTATAGGATATTATGGTCTCTTATACATGTATGTATAGTTAGTATACATTTATGCCCGCGGCTCGAGTTCGATTCTGCTCTACGGAGCACCTGTGTAGGCGTCTGCTTTGGAGATCCTCAGTAACAGGAGGAAAATGAACAAAACTTACAGGATGAACGCTCTAAGGGCCATTAGTGCATTTAGAATGGTATTATCAGTAGTTGCATTGTTGATAGCGGGAATGATGATGCCCATTAAGGTCGTAGCGAAAGAGGCGAAGAGGCATTACGAGAACAGGAGAGAAAATAGAGGAACGGAGAGAAGAAAAGGAGCAGGGCCATCATGACAATATAGGTGGGATGCAGCATCAGAAGCCAGTAACTCCCCCTTATGTCCGGAGTGTGAGTGTCCGATTTGAGAGGAAGAGATGTTCACTTTCGATAACAATAGAGAATAATGAGAAGAGAGACAATTCTTGGAGCCATAATAAGGATTCAGAAGGAACTGAGGATGTCAGAAGAGATTCCCCTGAAGTAATACTGAAAGATGGTTTGGGGGGATAAACGGACAAGGAGAAGGAGGTGGTTTTTAGTGGAAGAGAATCCCACACTGTCAAAAGACCGGTTTCTTCTGGATGATTTTTCACCTACCTATAATAAAAAAAAAACATACATACATACCCACACACATCCATATATTATATGTATGTACGTATATCCGGCAACCATTTTATATCAAATATGCATTATATGTACGTACATATATGACTAATATTTAGGATTTGAGCACCATCTGCTTATTGTTATTAGCTTTTAGATTGAAATTAGTGGTTTTATCATACATGTGTGATGTGCTAATATGTACATATATAAAGCTCACTGAAAGTTTATAGGCTAAACGGAAAATTACCGCTTTATTGGCCTTCCAAAGTTCTCGCGTGCTTTCTGTCTATATGAATATGTACATTGTATGTATATATGTACCTACAGAACTGAAATATGTAGGTATGTATATGGACAAATGAATTAAGGATATTGGTTCTTAATAGTTTCCGGTTAAATCGATTATTCCTGTAATTTATTGGACATTTGTTGCGCCAAACTAAGTAATAAGATAAAAGAGCAAAAGATTAAATTTATTTATTGGAATGGGGTGGAAAGAGGGTGAAAAGTTAATTTGCTCATTAGGCATAGTCAATTTTGATGAAAACAAAAGATGTGCATACATCATTACATTGATTTAAATATGGCGCGGCAACCAGCAAATTCTTATATACTTACAAGAGTATTATTTTGCTTATAACTTTCCAAAATATATATTCGAGTATACCATAGAAATACAAATTAATTATCAAACTATATAAATTTAATTTCGTTTTTGGTATAGTTCATGTCTAGAATACATAATTAAATTGAGCAACTATGACTTTGTGAATGGTCTACGTCTCGTCTAGTATTACATCAATTTATTGTAGACTAGAATTTAATAGGAAGATGGATTATTTAAATATCTGACGGTCTACTTGTAAATAACTTTAACTAAGTTTTAATTAAATATCTACCGATTTAGTATGTAGTTTACTGTGAGTAATCTACTTAGTTAGATAGATGTATTTAAATAACGTTGTGCAATTGTACATAATTATTCGATCAAACTATATTTTGTCACAAATATATATAAACTGATAAAATTTTTGAAATAATTAATATTTGTAGTAACATTACTGAGAGTGGCGGCTCTTGATAATTATTGATCTCAACATAGTGGGACTATTTTTTAAAAAAAACTTAGGCAATTACATAATGATGGAAAAAAATGTGGGTGTGCGACAAACATCTTGACCGTTTTTTTGGAGATTTTTTAAAAAGTGACACAAATTTAAACTTTCTTAATATTCAAAATACGGTTTTGAAACGTAATACCTTAATAATAGATGGAGAGTTTGGTTTGGTCGATTTGGTTTAGGACTGTCATCTTCATTTTCTCATACGTAAGCATTGTTTTTTCTACATGCATATTTCGACTTAAAATTTTACGAGAAAGACGATGGTGTAAATTAGTACGATGAATATGTAAAGTTAAAATACCCTTTGAGTAGAGTCGTACGGGTATAAAAATATTTTAGTAATCTACGTCATTTATTTCAAACCCTTTGTTGTTCAATTGATAAATAATGAAAAATGAAAAGGACAATATTTCCAAACACAAAAAGTTGTAATATCAATTAAAGTTAGGAAGTTAGTAGATATATCTGTACGATTAGCTTTTAATGAAACGTGATAAGAGACAAGAGAAAAAAATGGATCAGTGAAAAGGGAAAAAGTTACTAAGTTTTTTGGCAGCTATTAATTACACAGAAGATAGCTTGTGTCTAAGAAGCTTCTCTACCTATATTCCTATATCAACTCAATATTCGGATGGAACAAACTTTTTTTTGGCCAAAGTTGATCAAATATTTATAAAATTACATTTGACGAGGCATGTGAAACAAAACAAAAGAAAAGAAGAAATTTATTATGGTAACCAAACAAGAGTTATTTAAGTTTTCAATTGGGATATAAAAGGGAAAGTAAAACATTTTGGCCTGACATGATAGGAATAATCAAGCGCGAGTCAAATAATGGACCTAAACGGTCACATTTTACTAAGCTTTAAGCACGCCGTTTAAAAACAAACATTCGTTATGCAGGGATATGGATACAGATGTACCTAACCTATTCTAGTACTAGTTAATGGAAGAATCAATATTGTTGGTTTATTTGTTTTAAGGGTAATATTTCTATTTCAAGCTATGCCATAAGGGCTGTATGTACAAATAACTTTTTAAAACTTATACAAAGCTTTTTTTGGTCTGTTTTATGTATTATAAATACAGGGATCCCTCGTATAACGCGGAGGTTAGGTTCCACAAAAATGCCGTGTTATACGCGGGAAGGAACCAGTACAAAAATTAGGGTTATGTTCCAAATGTAATAAAAACGCTATTTTTTCAATTATAAAGAAAAAAATTTTTTAAAAAATTTCAACCGTTAAACTTCAGTTGAATTTGAATGGTTTTCAATGAACTTCCAGGTGATTTTTATTCGTTTGCCATTAATTCGACTAATTCTCAACGCAGCCCATGGAAACTTGATACATGAGCACCATATACGTCCACAATTTCAAAACTGCATTGTAGCGAAACCGCATAGTACAAGGACCGCGTTATACGAGGGACACCTGTATACCTAAAGATAAATATCTTTCTCTCTCTACATACAGGTACGATATACTCTATATATTTCTATATAAAATAGAAATAGTACATAACTGTATTTCATTATTTGTAGTTATATACATAATATTGAAAGGCTCTCCTTTGGTTTTATACGGAGGCCTTACTTTAATCGGTGCTTATCACAGCATGGCGCCACAAAAAATATATATAAAAATACAAAATATAAAAGTTTCATTAGGTCACGCGAGATTCGAAACGAAATCAAGTCATATAACTCTGTGGGAATACCACGATGTCGAAATGTATTGCGATTTAAATGGTCACAGTTATTGCTGAAGTTAGCACGAAAGAAATCTAGCATTATCAGTTAAAGAATTTATTTTTGTTTTTTTTTTATACATGAGAAAAAGAGATGTTAGTTAAAATAAAAGCTTTGCTATTTTACAGGAATATTATAATACTCTGCTTATGACAGGTTTTTCTTGATTTTTTCAAGATTTTCTCACGGGATTCTTATGGGACTTTTACCAAATGATGGAGGAACATTTCAGGACCATATTCTTAATTATTAATAATGATGTTTTATATATATATATATATATATTTGATATTATAATTAAATAAATAAAATAATCCAGCCTATTTTAGTTCTATTACACGTCGCACCAAATTTATTCCAATAAGAATGAATAAGAATAATGAATTATAGAGGTATAAAAAGATTTCCCAATTCAAAAAAAAAAATCCCCTTTCAAAACGAATTCCTTAAATTGTCACCTCAATTTGACCTTCTTTACGCCCTCTTCCAAAAATAAACAGAAAAATAAAACTTTTCCACCCTTCGTTATTTTCTTTTCATTTAATACTTAGATTTCTACCTTATGCATAGCAAAAAACCAACTTATTGATTGTTTTTTACGACTCCTGTTTATAATGTCTTCTTGTATTTTGTATTTGTAGTATAGAAGTATACCCATCCCTATTAAAGTAATTAACCTATTTGATAAAATCAAAAACAACCGCACAGGGATTGTCAATGCTCATTAGTCTGTCGTACATTTTAAAGATTATAATATAGAAGACTTGAAATTTCAAATGAATATTGGTATAAGAGAAGAAATGAAGTACTATTTTGTTAAGTAAATACAAGAGAGTGTTTTCAATGTTTTTCTTGTAAAATGTTTTATCTACTTTAAAAGGAAAATCATTACCTAACAATGTGTTATATACTTAGTATGTACATTTAGTATGTAGGTATAGAAATTAAGGGTTGAAAATTGTTAGTATGTTTAAGGGGAAATTAATTCATATATTAAATAAAGGAAAGATTTAAATTAAATTTAAACTGAGTGATAATATAGTTTATTATATAACTAAAATTAAATTTTTGGAATTAATTTTCCTAATTGTAGGTATAAATATAGTTTTAATGAAATTTCGGGTCTATTCAATTTTTTTTTTTTTGAACAGAAAATTGCCCCAGCTTAAAACGTCCAGATGTCGTCGATTTTTACATTAGGTATTAAAAATGCATCAATTAGTTGGACTTTCACATTGTGAAACCCGGAATCTTATGGAGCGCCATTTTGAAAACACTTAATCTATAGAGTTATATTCGACTGAAATGTAAACACTAATGCTCCTAATGTGCATATTAAATAGAAAAGTTCAAAAACAAAAATTACATTATATCCAAACGAATCTAGAAACTTTCTGGCGATTAACAGAGAAATTCCCTCTTTTATGTTGGTAGCACTAAAACTCACTTTCCTAATAATGTTAATTTGGGAACGAGGAAGTTTTAAAACGTTTTGTATAGCAATTCTATGTAAAATAAAACTTATTTACAATTGGTTTAATCGAAATAATATTGTTTGTTGAATTGTTTTTCGTCCAATGTGTCTGTTGTTTTTGAATGAAAATTAATATAGATCTCCGTTTCTCTGTTAAAAATGTAAATTACTGTTTGGGTTTGGGTACTAAATAGGTATATCTTTGTATATACATACATACATACATACCTACATATAATATATATCCAATAAAAATGGAAAGCAAAAGCTTTATAAAGATTGTTTGGCTATAGATAATTGTTAGGTATTATGTATATTGTAATAATATTGTTTTTTAGTCAATGGAATTATATGGAATTAGAATGCAAATCTATACAAAATGTGTAACTATGAATATGTTAGCATATTTGGGCCTATATTTGTCTAGAAATGTCTTTGGAAAACTCAATTTAATTAAAAAGAAACACTTCTAAATGAATACATATGTATGTATGCGTACATAATGTAGGTGCTCGTATAAGGAAAATTCAACAGCTTCAATATACCAAACCTAAAAAAATAATAACATCAAAAGGAAAATAAAATGAGAACATTTCTGGGTAATAAATATAAAAGGCATAGAAATAAAACTCGAGAAAGCAAACAAGTAAAATATTTGAAAAAGGATGTTAGAAAATATTAAAATGGAAATGGAAAATGGAACTTCGTTTAGACACAGACAACTACCTAACCAGACGCACAGGGAAAACATATTCATGGATCATGGCTGTGTTGCTTGTTTTTATACATGTGTGGTGTGACGAACAAACTTATTTTATGTATATATCCTTTTTACTGGTATTATTTACCATCCAAAAACTAAAAGTTCTTTTTATGAGAAGGTATAAAAAGAACTTTTATTTTTTGGATGGTTTGTAAGACCTGCCTATCGAACTTTTTGTTTTTAAAGCTTGAAAGACGTACTGAAAAATAATTGGAGTACATTATATTATACTATATGAAATAAACCATATAAAATGCATTCTAACTAGTTGGGTTCTTTGGGTTCTCAGAAGGTATTGAAAATTGAGTGTGTTTATTTGAAAAAGCATTTAAATAAATATATTAGCAAATTTTAAAAAACATTAAATTGTTTGTGGTAGCGAACGTGTTAAGGGGCATTATAAACTCCGTACGGGTATAAAAATGGTCTGCTCTAATATACCAACAAAGGTTTCCAAAATTAAAGGATAACGTAAAGAAGGATATCATTTTTACTTTTTTAATGTGTTGCCTATCCTTTATATATGTTGGTATCCATTTTTTTTAGTTAATTTAAAAATTTCTATCATATATTTTGGTCTACTGTAAGAAATGGAATGATGTTCATTAACTGTTCCACACCCACTTTTAATTAAAATTCTTTAAAATCTTTCTGTTGTTTCCTTGGATTAATTTTTTTTTTATCTACCTACCTTTTAATAAAACTTGATGGATACAAACAAGCGTCTCACTAATTATAAACGGAGCTATATTGATAAGAATGAATATTCGCTGTGCTCGATTATTATCATAATGAGGTTCGTGTTCGCGTACAAAATCTAATTTACTTACAATTCATTTTTTTTTTATTATTTTCTTCCTTATTTTTATGTTGAAAATAATTTAACATCATCTAATTCATATCAATAATAATTTTTCGACAAAAATTTTCCTTTGTAATTCAATGCTCTTTTGTGTATCACGGATACGTATTTAAATATGCCGTCGGCCAAATCACGTTTTTCGATTAATACTCATTTTTGGGATGCCAAATACATTTTGAAGATAATAATAATGTGATGGGGAACCGAATTACATTTGTAAAATCGATTTGAAAGGCTGTTACGTATTAAGGGATTCTTTGAAATTAATTTATTACAGTGGGTATAAAAATCAAACTGATGAAACCATAAAATAGCAAGCAATATTTTTAATCATATATTTTGTTTTTTTTTCTCGTGATATCGAATACCTTGGTGTCGAAAAAAATCAAAGATGCAAAATGTGTATCAACCAACCCCGATCTCCTCTATGGTCTCCTATATGGAGAAACAGACATTGAAAAATGTTTTACAATATTTAAGAGACATTGAAAGAATTTCACAAATTTAATATTAAAATATTAATAAGTAAAATATTATTTATTTTCCAAAAAATGGACCACTGTTAAAAGTTTTCTAGTTTTCTTTTATTTATAACCCTGATACGTTACTGTTTTACGACAAAAAAAAGATACACATATTTTTATAGGACTACGATACCGTTTTTTTTTTCTTAAATTGAGGATTTAATAAATGTCAATGCCTCTGTGGAATTTATACTATGCATCTAATATTATTTATACATAACTATACATAGTTACTTACATCTAATAGAAGTAAGTACATAAATTATTAAGTAAAAGATTTAGTTCCGCAAAGCCAAGTGAGAAAAGCTTTTTATTAAAATATCATGGGCATCGAGAAAGCTTCCATATTTATGTTTTTCAATGTAATGATCGATTCTGCGATGGTGGACTATACACTAAATAGTATAGTAACTAACAAAACATTATAGTAGATGTGTAGAAGCACTTTTGCGGAATTGTTTTTTGTGGTAATTTTTAAAATGAAATATTCTTTTCACCAATAGCAATAAATGTCCACAGTAACGTTATTATATTTGATATTTTATGAGATATGGCCAGTGTTGCTTACATTGTTATTCCTTTTAAATGTTTATAGCGCAATAAAGGCGATATGGTTGTTGGGAATCTGTTAAGTTTATGTAGAGTAATCTTTCAGCGTTTTTATTACTATTTGTAATACATCTGTGATAATCACGTTCTTATACATAATTACTTTTTGCGGTGGGTCATCAGATTGGTTATGACGTTAATATTAAAAAAATTGTTGCTAATTAATCTTCGAGGTTTCCACAACAGTGTGATTTAAGTGAAGTTATTGATTAGAATTTCCAAATATAGGTAGAGAAGGGGATAAGGAAGGAATAATAAGAAAGTGAAAAGAACTGAGCGAGGGAGTATATATTTTCAATATTAACATTTATCAAAAATTGTCAAAAAGTATCCGGAAAAGCAATAAAAAATACTGTTCAATAAAAACAAAGCACATTTTCCCAACCAATGACTATCAGGAGTAACATTTTGATCAGAAATTTTCTTTTTTTTTTTAATAAAAAAAAAAATAATTTATTTCTCTTTAAAATTCCATCGCTTTATTGAGCAATTATTTCGTTCCATACAAAATCAATTCATTTTTCAATCCAAACAATACTGCCATCGCGACGGCCAGCTCCTAGGGAACAAAGTACCACTTCAACAAACGGACAAAGACCGATTTACGATAGAGATTATAGAAATGTAATCAACCAAAATAAATCAATGTTTTACGTGACTTTCCTCCGAATCAATGTTGTGTATTTTTATTAATAAGAAAATGGTTTAATATCGGAAAATTTATTCAAAATGAAATATAAAACCACCTAACTAGGTAATATACCTTTAGTTGATATTTTTATATGTAGGTATATTTATTTGTATATCGTATATATACATATATACGACATGGGTTGGTAGTTTTGACATAAAAAAAAAATATTTAATAAAAGTTTCAGTTAAAAGTTTTATATCGACACGTCAAATCCATAAAAGTATTTTTGTCAATATATTGGGAAAATGTGTAGAAAAATCAAGCAGAAAAATATATGTATATGCATGTGAATGTTTAACGCAGCAAAGAAACAGCAGTGAAATAGATATACAATACACTACAGTGTACGGTACATATCGATGGTTATTTGACAAAAGGCCCTAACTCTTATTTTAAAAATTTCTCAGGAGAGAGAAAAACCTGCACAGCATTTCAACGAAGAGATATGATAGGAGTCGTTTAAAAAGCGGGAAACAACAATTTTTTTTTCGTGAAATTTAGTAAAATATTGTTGCCAAATAGTGTAAAATATCCCAATTTACAAGATTTCATAATAAACCATTTTTGAAAAAATTAATGTTAGGGCTTTTTCTCAAATAACCATCGATATGTACATTGGCTGGCAAAAGAAAGTTCCTATTCCAAAAATTTGTTGACAACCCAAAGTGAATACTGAGTAGTTACTAAAAGAATGAGGCTGGGAATTGAAGACTGAAATATTTGCGATTGATCTACGATTGATTCTACACACTGCATCGTTCGTTCATGGTAAATACGACATTTTTCTGTTTTTGTTCTTCGACAATTTTGTTTTTTCTCTTTTTCGCATAATCATACCATCGTCGTCAACATGCAGACAACGATATGGTGTGACGATGAGGGGAAATAGAGTTAAAAAAGCCTTTGAGAATATTTTTGCAGAATTCGCCATTTTCAGCGATACCAAAGAGCCAAACCGATGATTTTTCTTTCTTATAGTAGAACTGTTAACAGAGATTTTAGCGCCATTATTTTTTGTCGAATTATATAACATGAGACGCCTCATGCAATATTTTATGATCATGCGCCGCCGCCCATGTTATTTTCTTCGTATGAAAATATTTTTTCATATGATTGATTTGAAGTGTTTCTGTCTCAGTTGGTAATTTTATTTTATTAATACGATTTTTTTTATCGCACGGAAGGTTCTCTGGTACACAATGGCGAATTTGTACCATTCAACAGATTATTAATATCTAACGAAAAATGTATGAGAAAATTTTGCGTATACTTAAATTAAATGAATGAATTTTGGATATTACTATTAGTTGTGTTTCACAGTATACTAAATTTCGTCTTGAATGTAAAGAGTTGAGCGTTTTAAATATACATAGAATTAACAATACAAAGCTACGGCCCTAGGTATGAATAAAAATATAAAATTAATATTAAGGGTATGCTTTCAACAAAAGTTATTGGTATATATCAAGCTGCAATGCGAGCAATTAGTATTCATACAAGTATATTGAAAACAGGTTAAGGATAACGTTTATAAAGCAATAACAGTATGCTTGCTTTTATTCAATATTCAATGCATATTCAAGCATCCACTTAGAAAATTAAAACCGTCATTCAATTTAATTCACACCGATTATAGTTTATACTGAACAAACAAAACAAACAATTTCCATCATCATATACATAAGAGTACATAAAGCATAATGTTTTTCATGTATTCATGTATGTATGTAGTCCCCTTTCCCCTCCATATTAAGTATATGTGTAGTATACCTATATAGTATAAAGAAAACGGGGTGAAAGGGAAAACATGGAATGGCCGTACAATATTCCGCATAACCACAAAAGAAGATAATTCCCTTGGGTGGGTGGTGAGTGTGTTTATATAGTGTGTGTGGTGACAATGTAATTGGCAGGTACATATTATCCCTAAATATTTCCGAGAATGTTATCGCCATGGCACAGGATGGTGCACTTGTTCCCTTTTGCTATTAAACAAATTTTGGAAAATGATTGCACTCCTCTTGGTGTCGACACATTTTGTAACCATTAGCGAAATGGGTTTAGAGACGTTAGGCACAAGGTGGTAAATTTGATATTGTGAAAGTGATGAAAATTTATGGAAATTGAGCTCTTTTGTTTTCTGGGTATTACTTATACGATATGGATGTGTTTGGTTAAAATAGAAAACAAACATAGGTTAAGTGCTTCGATATATAAAGATCAATTTCTGTTTTATTTAGGAAATACATTTTCTATTAGAATATTGTTAATCGGCGATGATGGGGATCAGTGGTGTTGCTAGAAATGTTGAGCCTTAATGCAAATGTGGCCTAAGGGTTCACCCGTCAAGAAATATGTAAGTATATGTGCCTAACGAAATAATAATATAAAAGTACAGAAATATATAATAGGTACATACCCCGAATCCACTTATGGATCACGCTGTTGACTTCAAAAAGAACTACTGGGATGTGAAATTGAGGTGCGTTTAGTTGCAATCGGGTGAGTTTATGTACAAAACAAAAAATACGTATAATTATTTAAAAGAAACAACAAACTCATCTGCAGATCGCTTAGGCTTTTCTTCCCTTTTCTAAAATTCGCTTCTACAACATTTACTTATGTAAGGGAAAACCAAAGTTCCTACAAATCGATGTTATTAAATTTTCCTTCCAAGTATTTTCTTAGACGGAAAAACATAAATTGACATTAATACAATACTACGATTAGGTTCAAAAAATTTCGTAAATCAAAACCAATTTGCCTTTAGCAATGTATAAAAGTTAATATGCATACATCGGATATATCATATTAAAATATAAATAGAATGGTCAATTTTATCTTTAAATACGTTTATGTGTTCATATACATACTTCAATTAAATATTTCTACCCCATCACCCCCAGCAAAAATAGCTGGTCGGTCAAAATTTAATAAACGGAAAACCAAAACCCCCCCTCCAACTGTCGTTACATAATATACGAAACAAAATTATATAAAACAGCCCTTGGCTAATAAAATTTTCACAAAATGAATGCCGCTTTGGAGAGCCCATTTGCATTTGACATGATAGAATATGTTCCATTGTCATTTTGTAACAATTCTACACGCACAAATATTAACAGGAGGTGTCGCAAAATATATAATTTAGTAACAAATATGAAATTACGCCTTAATAAATGTCATATTTTAGAATAATTATTGTGATTGTTGTTTCTTGGTCTCTCTGGACATGTTTTGTGAGTAAGTTTTACCCATTTATACAAATAATAAACATTTGTTAATTAAGAACTATGTACTATGTAACTATGTAAATTTAAAAATTAAGTTGGATGTTGGACTCTTGGCTTCGTCTTAAAAAGATTCTTCACTCATACACATTCAGTTTTCTTATTCTTATTTAACTTCTATTCATGCTCCTGTTTTCTTTCACTCCATGCTATCCTACCAGTTGGGTAAGTATGTGTGTGTAAGACGGCATTGTTCCACCAAATCTGCATCCAATTTTTTCTAGCACATACGGCCACGATATACATTATCATTGGAAAACATTGGAAATTGTATCTAAATTTTATGGTAATTTTAAATTCAATAAAATAGTCAAATAAAATGCTCAATCCTATACTCATTTGATTTAATTGGTTTTTAATTAATTTTATGTTTTATCATAAAACACATCGACTTAACTAATTAACAACACACTATTCCTCATAAAATCATAAAATTTCTTATTCATTTTTGTTTATCTTTAGCTGTTGTTGGGTATTAAAATGCAATTTCATTTTCAACTTAGTATAACTGAACACCATCGTCTTCAAAATGAGTTTTATTACTCGTCAATTTGAAGATCAAATATTTGAATTGTATTTATTTTCATTAGTTTGTTGTATAAATACGTACATATATACAAATGAATGGGCGTCATTTAAGGGGGGGGGGTGGGGGGTGTGTGTATTTTTCGTTGAGCTAGAATCAATTTTGAAAAAAAATCTAAATTTATTTATCAGTTGTTTAAACACAAAATTATAATTTTGAAAATTAACACTTTACGCTAGAACAGTATCATGGATCCAAAAGATAGCTCATTACATGTCATACGTTCCGTTCTCTGTTATGTTTTTTACTTACAACAATTAATTTTACTTCTTTTTTTTTTGTCCATACTCAAAAATGCATGCAGTAAATATGGAAATTCCGTTATTTGCACTCCAAATGGTATCTTTGGACGAAATTTTTGAAATCATTTTGGAAAATTTTTTGCGAAAATAGTTTTTCAAATTTTCATTTTGTAGACGAATTCTCATAGAAAAATATTATATTTTACCTCAGTCAACCATCACCCCCCCTCCACAGCTTTTCCTTAAATGACGCCCCTGTACAAATGTATAGAGAAACTTGATATTGTGTCTTAATTTTATACAAATGTGTTTCTATTGAAAAATTGCCTCGATTAATTAGCCAGTAAAAACAATATTATGTTTTACAAGTAAATGTTTTCAATTTATTTTGATTGATGCATACGTAAAAAGGCGAAATGTGAATACAGACACTTACGAGTATTATCGGGTTAATTAAATTATATTGATTGCAAAGAACTTTGTATACGAGATGCTCACATATAATTAGCGCAGATTTGAAAATATTTCAGTAAACTTAGATTTAATTTATTTATTTTTTTAGTTTCTTTAATTACCATATAAAGTATGCAACAAGGCCCGTACATATATTTTTAATAATAATAATAATCTTAAATTATAATAAAAGAGAAGAAAAAGAAGGGAAAAAATTAAAATAAAATTAGAGTAGTTAGTATTTTTACAGTTCTATGAGATGACAAGACTGTAAATGTATATGATTTCCAACTGAATGAAAATTGCACAGTGAAATTACTAATAGTGTTTGAAATCAGTATACGAGTATTATTTCTGCTGAACTTTAAAAGACAAATTTTATACGTTTTTCTAAATGTTGATAACATTTTTGTATTTATTTACTCTACAATGAGTGGAAGCGAATGTTTACGAATAAATATATTGAGGTTTTATATTTAAAAAAGTCTTTTCCGAATACTTTTTTTCGCAACTTTTGTACATATTTTTGAAATATCTTCAATTCTTTTTAATACGATTAAAGCTAAACTAATATTTTTTTAATAACAACCACATTTATTCGTACTTGGATTTATTTATAAATAAATATCTTATAATGATAGAAATAATGTTACAAAAAGAAAAAAACAAGAAGCACAAAAACAGCTTTCCTATAATATACTCTTTCAATGATACTGTTTGACGGCCAAAGTAAATATTTTCTTTTGTGTACACTTCCGTTTCGATTTACTGCGCTTTTCATCAATATATTTTATTCTATCTCCTTTCATCATTTCTATGTTTATACATACATACATACATATATCTGTATGTATGTATATATAGAAAAGAAAATTGTAAATTGATTTTCATTGCATGTCTCCATTATTGATCGAAATGTTTTTTAAGACAATTCATTTGTTGTGTACATAACTTCATTTCTATTTGAATAATTTCAATTTATTTTCCAAAAGATTTTTGAAAATCTGATACGTAAACAAGTTATTGCAATGGCTAGATAATCTACAGAATGAGTTACCAAGAAATGTGTTTTTGTAATAAAAATAATTTATTGTCATTGCGTCGTAAATGATTGATTGAAGTAATTTTTTGCTATGATACGAGTATATCACTTAGCTCATCCATTGACGTTGGTTTTGTACATTTGTATTCGGTTCGGCAACTACTTTTATTGAAATAAAAATTTGGAAAAATCTCAACGAAACTTTCTCGAATAATTAAATTGGATCATACCTACACGGACAATCTGTCAATCTAATAATAATTAGAAACAATAATAATTACTAATCTATCGAATATGCGTTATTGTGGAATCCGAACCGTATCGATCAAAAGTGAAAGGTCGGCATCAACATATAACCCAAATGCCTCTTCCAATGATATTTTTGTTTTAAGAAATTAATATAATTCAAAAGTAAGTACATCATTAAATTCCAACTACTATAAACTGCCAAAATTTCAGCTGTCTAGCATCAGCTGTTTAGCCCGAAACGTGATCACTGACGGACGAAAATTACAATTTCACAAAAAAGACAATTTGATTTTTCTACGATAAATATTAAGGGGCGTTACAAACTCCGTAATAAACTTCATACGGGTACAATGAGAAAAATGCATGGTTTTTATGATTGCTAAATTTATAAAATTAATTTTTCCCCCAAAATCCATGAAATGGCTAGATAACTCGTATAATCATCAATAATATGAATATCGTGAAAAATTTTACTTCTTTATGCTAAATATTTGAACTTGTAATTAAACATAAAAATAAATTTTATGCTTTAAAGCTTTCAAAAAATTATTCACCGTAAATTATTCAAATTGTTCTCGTTTACCCCTAGATTTATGCATACATAATACTTGTATATGTATGTATAGTTCAAAAGCAAATTATTTCATGAAATTTTAGAGAGGCATTTGTTATAACCTTTACATAGTAAAAACAACTGAGATGTAACTAATATTGTGGGAAAATACAAAACGTAAATTTATTTCAGTTCCAGATATTCTGTACGTTTAACTTATGGGTAATTAATGCAAGTACCTCGCTCGAATTGGAGTCAACCAAATTGTAGTCACCCTATACTAAAAGCAAATTAAATTTTATGAATATTTTGACGAAAATTATTTTATATGTTCTCACTCTCCTTCATTTCTAGATTTTGTTTATGCGTTATTAAGGGGATTGAAGATTTTGTTTTGGAGTAGGCGATGGGTGTAAAATTTTGCTTTGAATTTCTAATGAAACATTTGACGAAATTTTTTATTCTATTTCAAATTTGCATTATTTTGTCGTATTTTCGTAATACACTAAATTTTCATTTTACAATAAGAATGAGAGCTACGATCTATAAAGTAGACAGAAGGGAATTGTCAGTTAAATGTATGGTGAATTGAACTCCCGAATGGAATTTTATGTGGTGATTATTTTGGGGATAAGGATTTTCCTAAATATACACATAATATTAAGAGAGTATTTTAAATTACGACTAGCAATATTGATTTTTGATCGAAAAACTGGGTCATTTCATTAGGTTTGTTACATTATTCAGATTGAAAGTAAGGACAGGTTTTATAGATGTGCGAAGGATTTCTTAATAATATTTTGTAGATTAAAATCGGAAAGGAAAGATAATGGATATCGAGAAGATCTAGTAGAATAAATGTTTGAAGCAGAACGTTAATAAAAACATTTTTAATCCAATTTTTTATTTTCGTTTAGTTTTAAAAACTGGCGCAAGAATTCAATATTTTTATTTTCGATTATATTTTTCTTTATTCTTACTAAACTTTTATTTTAATTTTACACATATCTATTTTTATTTTTTCTTATTTTTACTTAATTTTATATTTTTTATTAAATTATGTTAAAAGCACATTGTCCTTGAATTGGATTTTCTGTTTCAAATATTATACTCCTAATAAATATAATAATAATAAACCAAATTAAACTTTAGAACTGATTGAAAATTATAATATTATAATAATTTAATTTTAAGGGATACTTGGGAAAGGTGTTGATATCCTTTCCCAAGTATCCCTTAAAATCAATACATTTTTAATGTTCCATTCTCACACCTGCACAATATAATGGCCAGTAGTCAAAACCAGCAACAATAACATATAGTTTCGAAAATCTGTTGCCATGTTCTTTGGCTGGTGTCAATAAAAATATCCGATAAAATTCAACAAAAGAACTATGTACATGTACATATATGCCACTACAATCCAATCAAAACCTAGATTTTATTCAATATAGCCACTTTGGGAGTTGTAAAATGTCACAGCCTTGATTCATACATTAAACATTATACACATTACATTACACATACATGCACTTGCACATACATGTCGTGTATGTATATGTTTATAATTTCGCATTACTATGTATAGTTTTAGATCAATTTTTAGTCCAATTGGGTGAGTTTTTTTCTAAATAAACATACTTACAGATATTTGGTCTATTCGACAACACTTTTCTACAATAATAAATTTTCACCAACTATAAATACATTAGAACTTTCTTAGAAACTCATAAACTAATCAATCAACGATAGGAAAAGTAAACTTTTTCCTTTTTCATCTGTTATGGGTTATTTTTTTTTTTTTTTGCGAAAATTGGAAATACTTAACATCAAAAAGTCAATTAAGGGGAGGAAAATTGATACTGACAATCAAGTTGATGACAATAAAAATATAGGAAATTGTAAATAGGGAAAAACAGAAAGTTTTCTTTAGATATTTAATTAGGAAAAGCGTTTTTGTCAAACAATTCGAAAGTAAATAGAAATATGAGAAAAGCGATTTCATCACATCCTTTTTGGTAATAGGAAAATTATGTCATCAGGTAATAAGAAAGTTTCGGAAGAAATGTTCGACAATATACCTACATAATTAGTTGGGAATTTTTTTATAGATAAATATCAAAGTTTATTTAAAAAAAGTTAGGTACATACACACACATACATACATATATCAAATTAATATTGGTGTTAGATAGTAGGTCATTTTGAGAGAAATTTATTAGAGTGACTCTGATTGATAACAATTAGATTTGTTCGTATTTCACTATATTAAATTAACCCATTTGCCATTGGGTTAAAAATATGGAACTATTTCATTTCGACACTGGTTCCAGTAGCCTTCTTTTTCAGTGGCCTTCTTTGTATAAAAATTATATCAGATTGGAGATGAATAATTCTCTATGATAGTCGTGAATATGCAAAACAGGGACATTAAGTTTCTAGAAGTATAATTGAGAGCTACGATCAAACTAACTCCTTAGATAGGAGTTTTTCAAGTTATAAATCTAATTTGAAATAAAATCATTCGAATAGTATAGAATGTTATAAAAAAGGATGTCATAAAACTTCTCCCCATAGTTTTTCACAGGATACAATATAAACAATGGATCAGTCGTGCCAAACTATATCTATTCTATATGCTATATCTAACGACAACTAAATACGATAAATATGGAAAATTATTGCCTGATATCGTAACTATTTTTATAATTTATTGCATTCATTTAAACATATCAGGCACACTCAATCAATTATATAACTATTTTCTGAAGACATTTTTTTTCCATATCTCAAGAACTGTGTATAATTATGAAATTTTCTGTTCACCAAGACCCATTTATTGGTATCAGTTCTATAATAAATGTTCCCATTAATGGATTTTGAGGCATGATACTATAGCACATAACCAGTGCGCTATCATATATGTACGTGTCAGAAGTCAAACGGTTTAACTCCACAAAATGAAAAGTATGTTTTGTAAAAAAATAATTTTGAAATTTTTTCTGCTGATTATAAAAAAAAACAGTACCTACTTGTTGTTATAGCTTACAAATTAGATTGAAGTAAAATATGTAAAATTTATAAGATAATGAAAAAATAATTTAGATAAAATTCAAAAACCATACAAACTGTTGTCATTTTTTCGCGGAGAATTAATTTATTAATAAAAAAAAATCCTTTTTTATTAAGTTTAAAAGTAACGAAATGGTAATATATGTAACTATAACGATATAAGAAAAGTGGAGTTAAACCGTTTGACTTCTAACACGTCCATATATTGTACATGTAATTTTATATATTCGATCCGTGTCTTATTTCGTTTGTCTTCTCTAATACTCCTACCATGCAACTTACTCATAAATTTATTATAACTCATTTTATATATGGAAAATGCTATGAATAAATTTAAAAATTTCCTATACTTTGGTATAATAATAAAATTTGTTGCTTTCTTGGTACTTTAGAGCTAATATCAAATATTATATATTCTCATTGTTTCATAATATTATCAACCACCCCCTTTATGTCCCGTACATTGAGTTAATCACAAAGTTTCCTAACAATTTCATAAGACCATAAATCAGTGAATGCTTTAGGCAGCCATTTGTTTTCATGCTAATTACTCAAATTTGCCTAAAGTATGTTCATGTGTTGTGTATTCTGTCTAGAATATAAAGATATAGCATTAATTGGAATTTCTCATACGCACGTCATTTTCAACCAATAACCAAGAGGTAAATATTTTGAGAATTTAGAACATGGAATTGTTCAAAGTAGCCTCCGATATTATATGACGTTTGAGACAAACAAAAAGTCTATATTTCTCTTTGATGCTCATATACCCTCTAGATTAGCTAGCTAGGTATATATACCTACGCATACCATAATCTATACGTGGATTGGAACTCATTGTTTAAAATTAAACGGGGGCGGGGGGCACAGAACAATTTCCATATTGTTGGCAGAAGCCAATTTTATTTGATATGGCACATTGGCTTTTCTATGTGCGATGCCCAACCCATTTATGTACTTAATCCTTGGTCGTAAATATAGAAAAGAGAATTTATTTGTGTTTTCATTGAATGTTTTCGGGATTAATGAGATAGGGGTGCTGCATTGTTACTAAGGGAAACAATTTGTTGCACGTACCTACTCGTATATTGTATTCTAGTAGATTCATTAAAATCACAACGCATGCCTTACCCTGGAAATGTATTTTACTTAATTAAATTACACATATTTAGAGTACTATTGTATGGGTTGGGTATTATACGTATGTGCATGTATTTTGGTCTAGAATAGAAATGTTTTAATAATTAATATGTATAGGGAAATATAATTTACATATAATAATCAAATGACTTTATCATACTATATATGTACATACAAGAAATATCCTTTGTTTTACAAATATATTTATTTGAAATGTTTTGTTCTTGTTAAATTATCTAGTTATAAGTGACATTCAATAAATGAAAATGAAAATTGAAATTGTACACTGAAACGTACTTTTATTTTAATAATTTACTTCTTCCGAATTTCGTCATCCGTAGTTGTTCTGTGGTATTTCGCATTTAAATCGAAACAAACAATTATCGCTTATATACTCCCATAAACATAAATTGATCTCAATTGAACAAACAAATCGATTCCTAATTTTGAATCGGACGTATCTCAAAAATTATTGGAATAAAGATGTTAAAGGCAATTTGTTCACATATTTATTCTACGTAAGTTCAAATTTTTTGTTATATTATATATTGACAATTTTCTCTTTTTTTTATTTGACTCAACACATGCTCTAATAGAAAAATTAAACAACTTTTTTGTTATCCTGCAAAGTTTATAAAAATGAGATACGTCCAATCGAAATACTGTTTCAAATTCCTTACTCTTCATCACTGATGTCAGACATACTTATATATTTTCATTGTTTACATACCTATGTACCTCACATAAATACTCCAAATTCTAATAGGATTACTGATATAAGTAAAGGTTTGTGCTCTATTTAACGATTATTTTGAACCTTTCATCACTCACTCTATTAGATAAATGTAAAACAATTTCTACCCCATCAACTATACATCCAATAGCCCCCCTTCACAAAAAAATCTACTTCTCTAAGGATTATATTGATTTTCCATATTCATCAAACCAATGAGTTTATGTTATAAGGTTGAACATTTGAGTGCCTCTTAAGACATTGAAGCAATATTTGAAATCAAATTATTGAAAACGATGTGAAAGCAAATTGTAATCTGATACCGATACTACTTTATACATAGTAAACCACACCATACCTTACCTTTGTACATACATACATATATAAGTATGTACGTAATAACATCTTATATACCTACAGAGAAAACGGGTACTATGACACCTTTGAGCCCTTTCTCATTAATGAAAATTAACATCAAGGCACATTTAAGACATCAACATTTTGTAATTCTATTATGACTTTGATATTACATACGGGCGTAATCATATCCCTCTCATAAGTTTTAAGGGTTTTAAGAGAGAATGTTATTATAAATATAAGTTTACTGGTGTGTCATCATGTTACTTATATCATAAGAAATTGCTACGAAGCAAAAATGAAATTTTACTTTTCAAAATGCTTGAGAGATTTTTATAAAAATTTGATTCAAATGAAATCATATGTATGAGTCATATGAAATATCATCCACGTCATAGCAAAAATAGTATTCTGGTGACCCATATGACCCATCCAAATTATATAAAAATACAAAGTTAAAAAGTTTATCTTTACCATTAAGAAAGTTCAAATATGTGACACTTTTTAAAAAACTATCAAAAAACGGTCAAAATGTTTGGTGTTTTTCCATTTCCCTTAAAAATGACGTAAGTTTTATTTAATTTTTATTATCTAAAATTTCAACATACAAAAATGTTGTGACAAAAAAAATTTAAAAAAAAATTAAAAATACGAAAAAACCTCCAATTTAAAAAGTTTTTCGCTTAGAAGTTATCGGTCTTTTCTTATTCGGGGTAGTCCTGTTAGACTCTGTTTTGCGCTTTAGGGCTAGATTTCGCTGTGGTGGTTCTACATGTGAAATAAACTAAAAATAAATTTAAAAAAATGTAGTTAGATGGTAAGCAAGGGTAGTATAGTAAATCAATTGCAAATTTATTTATTGTAAAATTTCCTTTTTTTATTAAAACATTCAACAGAGAAATCTACATGTGCAGCATCATGTCAATTATACATACAACCTTTAATGATAGATTTTACCTAACATGAGTGAACCTCATCCCGTAATATATGCAATTGTCCATTGTACCCAATGCTTCTCTAGTTTTTTGCTTACTATATATACATTTTCTGTCTGGAGTTGGTAAAATAGTGTTCATTCAGCATCAGCATGTACGGCCATAATGGCTATTCATTAAAAATTCGTATTTTTACAGTGATTAGGAGTTCTTTTTATTTGTTTTAAATTAAACGTGCAATACTGAAATGCTGAGATATTTTAACTATACATACTGGTCGCCACATTTATGTATGTATATGTCTGTATGTATATGTTGTACCTTTGAATCGTAATGAATTTATATATTTGTTGCATGCTATGGATAAGCATATATTCAATGTACATGGGCATTCTAAATCTAAATGAATGTATCATACAACATACATTTTATCATTACACATTATAGGATGAAAACAAGCTTTTAATAGGTCCAAAGCTTACGTACCTACATATATACATAGATATAACAAAAACACACCATAGAACGTTTAATTTAATTACTCGTTAATGAGACTAGAAAATTTAATTTCCGAGTGTGTATTCCGCATCAGAACCATGTTAACAATAGAGGTTGAAGCTCATTTATATGTAATTAATTTTGGTCTGTTGAGTTTTAATTATATTTCTCTTAAATATTAAATTTTCAATTTTTGGTGGTAAATGTCAGAGTAATCGTACTGTTGGACGAGTTATCCGGCAGCTGGGCTGAGTCACAGAATTTTTGGAATTTTTTAGTTTTAAAGGTAAGTACATATACATATTTATATAGGCAGTTCTACTGTAACATTATACCCTTTTTTTATTCGTATGCACCTTCTTCTTCTTGAATGAATCACCTAATTAACATATTCACAATTTCACATTAATATAAAAAATATACCTAATTAATTTAATTTTTTTTCGGACAAATATCTTTTTAATGTGTAATAATAATTGATACAAACGCAATAATGATATTCATTTGAAAAACTAAAATAACAACTTCGTCACGCGCATTTTATTTTGAACATTTTTTTTTTAAATCCATTAGAAAAACGCATTACTGACTTTTAATTGGGTACTAAACACATCAGCATATCGACTTTAATTCCTTTCTCCAATTAAATGAATGAATTATGAATTTTAGTGCCGCTTAGCTGGGTCCAATTAATAAAATGTTTTGTAAGCATAGAAATCAAATGTTGTTTTTTTTAGAAAATAAAAATTATTCTTAAAATATATGTATGTATGTATGTATATATGTAGATACGCCACAAATGAAAAAAATATCCAACCAAAATTTATTACTAATTTATTAAACGCGCGTAGGCTCGTAGGGTTCTATAATTGAGGCATTGCTTTATATCGCGTGTTTGTGACATTTATAATTAAAATTGACGCGTCAACATATTATCATTGAAAGTATACCACAACCAATGGTTTGTTATGGGGGAGTAGCTATATAGTATACTAGATATATAATTATGTACTCCATCCTACATAATTAGACGACACGATTAAACCAAATTGAAATCAATCGATATCTAATTTCCAATCCTTCTAAATTTTGTTTGGGGAAGAAATTCGATCATTATCTCTGTAGAAAGAGAAGTTTTATATGAAAATCATGTATGGTTCGGTTAGTTAAGGATACATTACGTTGAACATACATAGGTAATTTAGTGGACATTATCGTTAAATATTAATAATGTTGACCACGAAAGTAAGTCATTATTCTATGTATCTCGTATTTATTATTTATTTGTACAAAATACTCTTTATCGATACAAAATACATAGTATTTCCAACCTTCTTACATGCATCCATACGACTTTTTGATTTTCTCATAAAGTTATGCAATTTGCATTTTTTTTCATATAAACTAGTTTCTCACCTTTATTTTACATTTAAGAGAAAAATGTTATAAAAGAAAGTTGTAGATCTGAAAAAATTGGTAAACAGACAAAATCCCCCCTAATAATTTTTTATAAGACGGAAAAAATCTTCCCTGACAGAATTCTCCTTGATGCTATTTGAATATTAACACAAAAGTACAGGGTGATTCAACTTCAATTTTTGAACATTAAGTTTTTTTATTAATCGAACATTTGATGTACACATTTCATTAATTATGAAAACTAATATCAATTAAATGGCCTCTTCTGGACATTTTGGAGCAGCCGATCACTTAGAGGTAATTTTCGATGTCTTTTTCTTACATTTCGGACGGTACCTCGGCTATCACTTGGCTGTTGGTTTTTAGGTGCTCCAACATTTCGGGTTTGTCGACGTAAACACGACTCTAAGGGTAAGCTGTCTGATTTACAGTGGTGCCAACATAGGAAACTCGAATTGGATTACCCTCCACTGTTACATGTTTTGCCTATACTTTTCCCATAGTTATTTATTAAATTAACCCGTACATTGATAAAATATTTATTACCCATTCCTACAGTATGCTTATTACACACGATTCTCTTCAGTTAAAATTGATTAGATCATCTCATATAAATGTATTGTATATTTATATAGATTAGATTATATTTGTCCTATTTCAAATTTTACCTTTCTATTATATTATATATAATTCCTGGAACAATTGAAATAGTTCCCGGCTGAGGTTTACTTGAATATAAGTAAAAACTAAAACCACAGTTATTACAAAACGCAAATATCTCTTGAACAATTTCTGTATTTGAATTGCTTTATGGAAATGTACACGTTTTCATATCCTTTCAACAAGTTTTGGGTCACGAAAAGCTCAGAACATTGAAAATCCATTAATATTTTATGATACATGTTATAACGTGCATATTCGTATAGCTCTATCGCTTGAATGTACCAACTTTTAAGCTCTATGTACTCTATACATATCATATATACTACGTACGTTCGATGCCTGTTGTGGTTTTGTTATTAATGGCATTATGAATATTTTGCATATAATACGCCAAAAGCATATGTATTAAGACATACGCCCATACAACATAAGGTATGCAAACCATGTTTTATGGTTCCAACAACAGCAAAAAAAAAACAAAAAAAAAAAACCAAAAAAATTTTCCACAACTTTACACTCCAAACAAACTCTACTATGATGTAGGTATAAAGGTATAATATAGAATGGAGTCATAATATAATGTAGAAAGAATTTCCATGGCAAATTCAAATAAATTTTTCAACAAGTGCAACACACTCTTTGCAATTTCAGTTAATCATCATGACGGGGACTGCGGTTTTTATGAAATATGTTCCAACTCCATATTGTAATGTTACTTTTACTCCATATGCATGTATATGTATACTTCCTACTTCCATTTATATGTATTCAAACATGAATGTACTTCAAAAGCCATCCCCCCATCTCTCAAATAATAATAAATTATATTTTTTTTCGTTCGTATTAAACGTTGTGCAAGGAGTGTGAATTGGGAAATTTACAGGAAAATTTCTATTCATTGAGAATGAATCTTCTGAAAAAGCGAGGTTTAAAATAGAATTTATGGAGAAGATTTATTTTCCAAATAGTTTTGAATAGATAATTTAGAATTTATTTATTTAAGCAGAAATAGGAAGATATCTGTTTAACTGTAGCAGATTTGAAGGTAATCAAGAAAAGCATTCATATGTAGGTAGGTATGTGTATTGTGTTTTATGTTATGTTGTTTTAAGTCGTTTCTTTAAATTTTATCTCACCATAGTTTTGACGATAAGATTGACAGTGAGATCGATTTTGATGACTGTGATAAAGGAACAAATTTTTACTCATAAACGTCAAACCTTCCAAATTTCATTAAACACAACTTTTAACATTAATTTTTTAAATGTAATAATCCAAAATAGTCCAAATTATCTTTTCAATGACGACATTACAAATCTAGGCACATCTGACATGCTAAATACAGGGCCATCTTGACAGTTTAACCTTTCATATTGCATAAATTAACGGTGTAGCTAACAGGTAAATTGACTTTAATGGAAAATTTACAATCAGAAAATGTTTTTCATTAATTCAAATTTATACAATTGGTACGACTATATATATATGTATATATAGAGAGAAAACAATGAACTTAATGTGTCAAAATTTATAGGCAAACTTTGGGTATAAGAGATTAATGTGCCTAATTTTGTCAGTTTCTAAACCTTTTTGATAAATTTCGATCAAATATTCATAAAAAAAAAAACATTTCAAAAAGTTTTTGTTTTTCATTTTTGGGTGAATGAAAGATTATCAACCCCACTGTATATCATATAATAGAACAAAATAAAGCATACACTTATAGATATTTATATATATTTTCCACCCCATTTAAATGATTTCTTTAGGTCCCCCCATCGGCTTTTTTTTTTATAGAAAATTAATTATTATTTGTTGAACCATCCAATTTCAAGCTTATCAGTGTTTTACAATGATTTTCTTGTTTATATAAAAAAAAAATCTTATATTAAGATTGGAAAATAATTTTCTTTGAAAACTTTCTAGTTACTTACTTTATTGTTTACTTATAAGTCCAGTAGCGTATCTAAAGATTGTACATGGAATTCAAAAAATTTATTTGAAATTATAACTAAAAAAAACCTATGTTTATAAGTAAAGTTTGCGGATAAAGATACTGTAACCGTTTCCAGTGACGTAGCGTAAGTTTTATTTTTGCCTATGCAAAGTACCTCTAAAACTGTTACTATAATCCGCGTAATTCCGTTAATTATTCAAATATTTAAATAAAGATAACTTCATTTGAACTAATATTTTATTTCCAATCTTTTTTGTCTAATAAATTTTTTTCGGTTTTCTAACAAAATATTGAGAACACCATCAATTAATAATATATGTATGCAATTAAAAACTGGGTATTCTGCAACATAATTTTTCTATAGGAAATCAAGTTTGTAGAATACCTACTTTTGAGTTGGATATATTGATGATTTTCTTGAAATTTTATTAGAAAATGAAAAAAAATTTATAAGTCAAAAAAGATTGGAACTAAAATTTAATTTGAAATAAGATAATTTCTATTCCAATATTTCAACAATTAAGGGAGTTATACAGGTTATAGTAAGAATTTCAAAGGTGTCGTACTTTGCATAGGCAAAAATAAAACCCTCGCTACGTTACTGACCATTGCAAAACCAGTTTGTAACTTTTATTTTGAACTAATGTCTTATGTTTAACGAAATATCGATATTTATTGATATAGGCTCCCGAAAAAAAAACCTAGAGAAAGCTTCTTTCTAGAGTCATCCTTCTTCTATCCACTCATTATGTTATGAATTCGTTAACTAATTAAAATAATTTCTGGATACACCACTATTCATAAAGTAAAAGTAATGGTCGGAATATACAATTGAGCAAATTATTTTGTTTGTGAGAAAATTGACTTTTCGAAAACCGCACAGAGAGGAGATTATGCCAAATTCACTGTAAACAAAAGATAAAGTCAAAGATGGTGAAAATGTGATGTCGACCACACCACTTGAGTAACTTTCAATAATAGCAAATAAATGAAATAAATTCCGTTGAGAATTCTGTTTTGCAGAACTTTTGACTACCACCACCATCTGAATTGTTCCACATCCAAACAGGATATTATATTCAACACTCATTTTGGTTTTGTTCAAGCTTCTCGCTTGCTATAGCTTTATGCGGGTAGGTTCAGTTCATATAGTAAATGTTTATAGTTGAGTAAACCTCTTGAAAAGTTTATGAAGTTATTGTTTGGGAGCCATACTACATTATTTTAAGAATGAGTGAATAATTTATTTTTATTATCTTTGCTTTTTGTGGGGAGGTGGAGGCAGGATGTATGTAAAATAGTGAACAAATTACATTATTAGATGGTTGGTATATTCGGTGGCTGCTACCTTAATTACGGTGGTAAATTTAATAGATTTGATTAAGTGCCGACAAATTAATGAGCTAAATTTTGACAAAAAGGAAATGAGCTATTAAAGTTTTATACTTTCTAGCATTTAATGACATTATACGCCTCTGACAGCCCTCGTTAAAGACAAAGTTTTTATGGCATTTCTATTTAAATGGCGAAATGTTTTTTATAATCTCTTTACCTTGAGATTTTGACAATATTCGTCTTGAAGTATTTAAAATGTTTTAAAAATGCTTACATACCTCGCGTGTTGTGTGAAACCGTGTTATATGAAACTGAGAGCCAATGCAAACATAAGTATGAACATCAGTGATGGGCATACGCACACGAAAAATTTTAATTAACATATACAGAAGAAATTATCTACACTGGAAAAATGTTATAATTAATTAACTCATTTGAAAATACAAATTCAATTTTTTTTTTAAATAAATTTGTATTATATTTAGTGATGACAGACATATATAACCATTCCGCATTTTTAAATATATTTTCAAATCTAATTCCCAAATCAGGATTAAAAATTTTACTACATCGTTTCATTGAAATATTTTTCTGTGTGCATAATTTTATATTTCGTATATTTCTGCGATTTCTACCATGTCTACAAAGCTATACTATGTATGTTATTTTTCCGAAAATATAGGACGTGTGTAGTGTGTATACATATTTTTTTCTATGTATTTTTAATGATTGGCCTAAAAGTGTAAGCTTAGTACACATTCTTATGGATCCCATAAAGTATCCATCACATACATATGTACATGCAATGTTTTCTTATCGTGTAAGAGCGAAACCGTGTTGTAAGAAGGTTTTTATATAGGGTTTGTACAGGTCTATTCTCAATGTAATAAATTACCAGAAACAGAAAAAATTGCTCTGTAATAAAACGACGCCCATAATATAACGCAAATTTCACATTTGTTTAACACTTCAAATACCGTCCAAGAGACGAAAGAAAACAATAATTTCAAAAAAAAATGTTTTCAATTTACATTTAAAATCATGAACAAAAAAAAAACCCCCCAATAAAACAGGAAAACCACATAAAGATTCTTGACACCAAACAAAAAAAAAAAAAAACCACTAGAAAGCTCTCAATGATATATGAGCTTTTAATTTCAAGCGAAATTTACTTTAACAACACCGAAATGATTAATTCTCCTAAGATTAATACTTGCTGAGAGAAAGCCATTCATTTCAATTTAGCTTTCTGCAAGTGAAAATGTTGAAAAAGAAATTTTTCTCTGCTTGTAATGAATTGCGCTGCGAAAATACGATTTTTTCTAGTTTTAAAATTACATATAAAGCACCAGGATGTTTTCTTTTTTTTTTGTCAAAGTACATACCTATCTAGTAGTGCAACTTAGTTTGGATGAAGTTGGCAATATGTCGGTTGTATATATAACATACATAAATATATATGTAGTTAGATATATAAAAGCAGACATAAAGTGCAATTCATGTGATTGACAGAGTTTCATGAACTTTCCATTTGTTTGAAGTTTAATCTGTTAGTTCAAGATGTTTCAACTATTGCTTCTGCTCTTATATGCATTTAAAAATCTATATTATTCTTCTGTCTATAAAGAAGTAGGTACATAAAAGTTGTAATATGTAAAATCTACTTGTAAAATCTTCCAAGCCGATTTAAGTGAAATCTCTGCAAAATCTCCCCTTTAATGTACAACAATAAACTAATTAAAAGTTTAGATAGGCATTTCATGAACACTCTTCTTTAGTACATACATACACACATACATACATACATAGATATATATATATATATATATATATATATATAAATAAGAAATTCTTTTCTACCATATTCAAATCTGACCAAAAAAACTAATGGTGCGTCCGCATTATATAGCCATGTGGATATTTAGATAATTTTTAAAATTTTAATAATAAAGTATTAATTGATCAAACAGAGTGGTTGCCCTTGGAGCGGGATGTCCCGTGTTCAAGACCGCCTGGGGATGAAACAGGAAGTGTTTTTCTTTTGTATGATGAGTTGAATCAGAGGCCGGGTATGATGAGTTGAATCAGAGTGCTGCATTGTGTTCCACAAAAAAAAGCTCATCAAGTCAATTGAGATAAATGTCAATTGAGATAATGGACGCTATAGGGTTCATATTTGCAACTTTTTGCAAATATGATGTTCCTTGTGTACGTACCTTAAGAATATAATGTACGCTTGAACAGAGAAAAACTTTATTATGACGAATTCGTTCCGCTTATATTATATGCGCACACAAAAACATGAAAATCAGATAAGCTCTTGACAAAAATACTATTTCAAAGGGAAAATGGAAAAAGGAAAATGTAGGTTAGCCAAATGAAACGGTCGTTCACCTATACGTATGTATATATGTACAGAAAATATACATCCCCGCACAAAAATATTTTGACAAGGGTGCAGTAGCATAGCACGTGTTTATATCTGTCGTAGTCGTAGTCTATAATATACATACATATATATGTACATAAATACAGAACTTTAATATAATAAATGTTTTCTACTCCCTAAATGCTCACAAGATGTCTTGATTCGATCATCTATTTTGAATGCGAACGCACGTGTCGTACGCGCGTTTATTAAAACAATCAATTTGGTTAAATCTCTTTTTTTTTCAATATAAATTTTATTTTTTTTATCAAAGAGTTTCTTTCTATTTCTATTTAGATTTCGGATATTTATTGCGTTATTTGACTCCGATTAGAACAAGTTGTCGAAAAGTTATTTGTTTTGTTGTTTGAACAAGAAATAATTTATTGGTATGAAATTACAGCTGGAAATTTTAGAAAGTATGTTTTCAGGAATTGTTTTGAGTTTCGTAAGAATTCGAATGGGTAATTTGATTTTCTAAAATTTTAAGAATCCTAAATTTAAAAAATGTTTTATATTTACAATAAAAACAAACTCCTTTTTTCCTGCACAAATTTTGATAATACAAATAATGCGTTTCGAAAACTATGTTTTCATCATCAGATTATTTTCAACGACTAAAAACTACTTAGCTATATAATTTCTATAATTTACTAAAGGCCTACCACTACTACTTGAAGGTTGATGAAGGCTTTTGCAATAAGCACAAGCGCTATCGACGTTCAATGTACCCATGACTAGATAAAAGTATAAGTAAGTAACGCCATAGGAATTTGTAGTGAAAATGCAATTATGAAGGTAATTAAAATTCTAAGATACTTGCGGATACCTACTACCAAAAATGTCCTTTCTTCAATCATCACAATGTACTTATATAACATTATTGTATTGTACGCAGAATCTCCCATCTTCCTCATATTCATTCATATTTATTCAATGCATAACCCCAACGATAATTAAATAGATTTTATCAAATCGACATGTTTTGTATTTATACATTTGCACATATTATAAAGTTTATATTCCTCACATTTATTTGCCTTATATTTTCGAAGAATGTACAAAATGCTGCAGTCAAAGATACTGGAGTACCATATAAACATGAACTCATCCTTGAGGCAGTGAAGGTATTATTTTAATGAGATTGCCTCTGATTGTTCATCAATGTGTGGTGATGATGTCTGATATTTTGAATTTGCGTCTGAAGTGGACTGAGTTACTGTGATTTTTATGCATTGAAGAGAATTAAATTATTCAAAGGTCTAGAGCTAGACTCTAGAGTTTAGTACATTAAGTACTTCTAACAATTAACAGTATAAGTAGTTATACATGTATAGGTATATGTATGTATATATAAAATACCCAGTGTAAGTATGTAAGTGATATGAATAGGCGACGAAGCTTGCAATATTATTGTGTACCTTATAAATACTCCTGGGGTGCAGAAGAAGGGTTAATTCTCTAAAAAAAAACTCCTTCTTGTATCGCGTTTGCTTGTTTTTGTTTGCTTTATTTTTTGTAATTAAGCCCTTGCTGTAGGCGATTTGTGTGCATAACGAGATTGTTAAAAAAAAAAAATGTTTTTGTTTTGTTGTTGGCTGGCGATGTTGGTAGTTTTTTTGATGTTTTTTCTAGTACTTAAGCACTAAAGTACATGCAGAATATTGTGTACAGGTTTTTTTTTTAATGAAAGGGATTTTCCAGGAAATAAGATGCAGCTACAACGTGAACAATAATTGCTTGTAGTGGAAGTTTTAAATTTGTGTCTACTTAAAAAGAATCCAGTAATGAATGGCAGTAGTTTATTTATCCCACGTAATTTTGCTTCATGAGTAATTTATAAATGTAAAACTTTGGTTCTGATACTACATATGTAATGTATATGTTCAGAATTCAGATGCATAACAAAAGAAGAGTTAAAGATATTCAGATTCAAAACAAATATGAATCTTGAAAATATATTCTGCAGATGTAATGTAATAATAATGCAGGCGGTATTTGGCACATTTTACCTAATAGTATACCAGTGGTACACTATTATGAGAGGTACTCTATCCGGCACTCTACGGTAATAGATTTTAAAACTGTATCATCACTATTTTAGGATATAATATGTGGGAATTCCTTCTTTTATTTGGCACTGAAAGTATAAAGTAAAATAAATATTTAATTGTTTAGCTAACGTAACCAAAAACAAAACTGTCACAAGTAAATTAGAATAAAAATAACAAATAAATGTAAACAGAATGAAATTTGATGTTAGTAATAAATATGTACTAGATTAACAGAGAATTGTTAACAAATGACAGTTACTTATATTAATATAGTCATAAAGAAACAGAATCCGGCTGCAGAAGTATATTATTTCAAAGGAGTATTTGGGGAGTATGGAAATAAAAACACTAAAATATAACTTTGTAAATTAATCTCATAATTTATTTGATCGAATATAAATTATTAATTTAACAGATATGTCAATTGAATATACAAAATAATATTTTTATTTTATTTTTTTTACAAAAATTATCCTTATAAATAATAACCTGAATTTAATGTGCTTTAGTAATGTTGTTTCGGTAGGTTTAGTATTTAAAATAATTAATTTTATTTTTGTATATAAATGGAAACCATACTAATAGTGGCACAATAACTATGAATATAATAATGAATATGTTCATTTCATGTGAATTACACCTTTTTTATTAATTAATTAATTTATTTATTCATTGTTGTCAAATATCAACTATACAAAATTTAATAATGTGTTTTAACCTATATAAAATCATTTTATTTAAACAATAAATAATATTTACAAAGAGATTTATGACGAAAAAAATTTATGTTTAATTTCAATAATCATTTTCCTGTACATCAAAATATGTTGTCAATGTCACACTGTATTTTCTTTTTTCTTTTTTTTTTCAATAATCCATTCGTGGTGCATCAATGGCTGTATGCAATGTCAATGAGACACCACGATTAATACTTATAGCTGGATAAAATACACCGTACAAATCCCGAAATGCAATTGAACCCTGTGGCATTTCATTGACAAGAAAACTAAGTGTATGCCGTTCTAAATCCAGTAAAATCCCAATTGTGCTACCGGTCGATATGCCACCTTCAACCCTTCGTTCATGTACGGAATTATGTTGAAACCATGAACGCTGTCGATCTATGTACATAGCAAAGCCTTTATCGTCTTTTCCTGTGGGAATAAACAGCAACGAAAATAAAAAAATACAAAAACCCCCATCAGCAAAAAATGATTTATTGTCAAGAGAGTGTGTTATCGAGCACAAAAAAAAAAAAAAAAAAAAAAAAACTATATCAGAAAAATGTTACTCCACATATAATATACTTACCCAACATTTTATCCCTCGCCACATCAATGCGTGCCACCCCAAATGCTGGATCTGTATCGGCTGTATATTTATCGATTGTAAATTCCCAATAGTGAATGCCACGTGAAAAACCAACCGAGCCCAATGCAACACGATGTTCCCATCCCTCTACCGATACGGTGGTATTGTCATTTCCAAAGACAAGCCCTGATCCAGTTCCATCACTTAATTGTGGGTCAAATGTGAACCAGGCCACTGCACAACATAAAGTCAAAAATACCGGAAATTGACTATTTTGTATCTTAATGGATATAATATAAATGCTATTATACTTATACTTATACTACTACCTATAGACTACTGAAGGAAAGAGTGAGGAGGATAAAAAGGTATTCCCATCGCACACTTTATATACACATTTACATTATACCGAAAAAGCTTTTTTGTTGGCTTAACATCAACACAAAAATTTTTTGTCACCAAAATAAATGGAGTGTCCGCTGTGTATATGTTAAAAAGCTCATTTCGTCCTGTTACAAGTAAGGTTTTTTTCTCTCTTACATAGTTTTATGTCGTGTGGAGTATGACAGAACATTTGTTATAAAAATGTTCTGTATTTGTGTTTTAATGGTTTTTTTTTTCTTCTTCTCTAGGATTAAAAAGAAAAGAACAAATTGTCAACTGAATGGCAGAATGACTGAATTTTATGTTGGTTTAAAAAAAAAAGTTAGATTTGCAACAGTTACGTGACTGAAAAATAAATTATGTAAACTGTAAACAACATGAACAAAATGAAGAAAATCAACTGAGAGAGAGAGAGAGAGAGAAAGAGAATAAACTGGAGGCTAACAAAGAAATTAAAATCAAATTAAATTAAAAAATAATAATATTTTTTTCTTAATATGAAAAACAGAGCCTGTCTATAAAAACAGTTTCTAAATGTTTCTAAAAATGCCACTTTGACGTTAGAACAACTACTGGCTATTAAATTTATCCTTTCATTATAAAACAATCTAATTTTCATAGACAACAACAACAATAAAATACCTTCTGCTGTTTGTAATCCAATTAGTTCCGAATACTCTCCTTCGCCTGTGCTGTTGAATGCTTTTACACGCGCATTATACATTGAGTTGAAATGCAGTCCATCTACTGTGCATATTGTTTCCTTACCGCAATAGACTTCCTAAAAGAGTAAATAAAATGGCAAAGTTTTAATGAGATTCTTCTTAATTATAGATATAAATATGTCAAGTAGCGGTAGTTAATTTTCCAGCAAAAATTATAGTTTTGGTATTATTTTATTATATTCTATATAGAACGAAAACAGAGATGTGGTTTTTTTGATTTTCTCTATTTTGCCATTGTAGATTTTCCAAGCAATTCAATAAGAGTAATGGAAAATAATTATAGAACTTTTTTTTAGTTGTATAAGGTACGACGTACGAGTATAAGGTTTACATTAAATTGAAGAAAATTAGATCGATAGAAACATTTATAGGTAATGTATTTTATTGTTGTTTCAATATTTATGGACGGCAGTGTATATGTGTAACTTTGTAGTAAACTTAAATTAATTGAAAAAGTTCTTTTATATACTTATTTAACGATCATGTATTTATTTGATGTTGTAAAAAGTTATTTTTCAATTCAACTCTTGTGTATCAAGGAAAAACATGGTTTGTAGTCCACTTTTATTGCCATATTGCTAATTCAACTAAAATTGCTATTACTTACTCTAAATTCACCACCACTACCATCATCCAGCTCAAGAACGTATCCTTCCACAAATGAATGACTCGGAGCTTGCCATGCAACCGTAACAGAATTATTTTCGGCCGAACAATCTTCCGGAATCATTCCTGGAGCTAGTGGAGCTGAAATTAATAATTTAGTTGGTGATTAAAAAAAAAAAAAACTTAATCAAAAATTAGGCCCGGCAATATTAGCAAAAATTATTATTAATTATAAGACAACACTCTATGCAATTTTCTTTCTAAATCTCACCTGCCGGTATACGTTCTTCTCCATCTTTGGCAGCTGCATTCAAAACATATTTTTATTTATTTTAGTATTCTATTATACATTAATTTTATCGCATGCAAGAACATAACTTGTTACATTGTAATGTTAATTAATAGGTATGTAAATGTTTTTTGAGTTTATAATTTGCTATAATGGCGAATTGGTGCTATCTTATAGTAGTACTTACGTTTCATTTGAATAAAATTGAGATTATCAATGGAACGTATTACAGGTGCATCGTCAAGTGTTAGGTCAACGATCGGTGAGACACGTGGCGCTGCATTTGTAACTTCTTGATGCCACGTCATATCTGTGTTGGCTACTCGATTTATAAGCATTGAACCAACCTTGAGAGGGAATAAAAAAAAATTGTATATATAATTATGGATGTGAGAAGTTTTTCTATTCGTTTTGACAATTATTCATTTTATCCCACCGACCTTATTTGCTCCCAAATAGCAAAATAGTATTCAAAAGACATCACCTTGACTACGCTGTTTAGCCGCAATCTTGATAAAAAACGGATGAAAAAGAATATTTCGATTTAAAATTTTACGATGGTGTTTCTGTGACTTATTTTAAGGGGCGTTACAAACTTCCAGCTGAAATTTTGACAGTTTATTATATAGTCCTAGAGTAAGATCTAGATTGTTTTGGAGAAATCGGATAAAATATAGAGGAGTCTATGTTACAGCTATTTACATTGATGGCAGACATGAAAAATCTATAAATAGTGATGTACCATAAACTATACTATACAGTTTTGGCGATACAGATAATTTATTTCGCCAATAGTAGCACCGCCACTGTATGTAGGTAATTACCTAATTACATATTACATATATGTATATGACAGACAACACTACTGTCATACTCATCGTATAGTATACGTATACACCAAATACTGTAATTATAATAATTTTCCAGGAAAATGGAAATAATTTTCTTCGCAATATAGATAATAATAATAATAATAATAATAATAATAATAATAATAATAATAATAATAATAATTTGTATGTATATGCCGAGAGAAAATTTCCACAATTCATTCAATTATTCAACAAAATTGTTCATTAATGCCGAATAACATTCTTGTTATACAAAACAAATTTCAAAATCCACGCCCGAATTTACGCTACTCACACGAGAAATATTCTAGAAAATGTTTGCCAAATGTTCTTTTCTCACATTAGTGACGTTCGGATAGGTCGATATTGTGGGAAAATGCCCGAATTACAATACACCACACAATCCTATCAAAAGTTATTATTGTTGTTTTATTATATAAATTGATGTATTAAATTCAACCCAAAAAAAAAAAAATAACGACCTATAATCATTTCCAACACCCTTGTCTTGGTTTAGAAATGAAAAAAAAAAAATCGTTTTCGTTTATGTATTTCCTTTTTTTTTCTTTTGCTTATTCTATAGTACTGGAAGGAGGGAATATATTTTGTGATTGTTTATTATTCATGATTGATTTGGTAAATACCTGTAGAAAAGCGGCGCTATCAGTCTCCTTAAGTGCTTCGATACAAAATTGTATAAGACCAGTGGTATGCTGTAATTTTCCCGTACAATTTGCTTGCTGTTCCTATAAAGAAAAAGGAAAACGATAAAATATAAGATGAAAATCAATATACTGTATTCCTCATGTAGCTACGTATATAATGTAACATTGTACATTGTATACGTATAGAGTATATACATAGAGGAATATTTTCAATTTCCCAATTTAATAACGCAGAGAAAATTGAACTTACTTTTAATATCCTAATTTTCGTTTCTTTATCCCTTCGTATCGCCTCCAGCAAATACTCTCGCCTATCATGAATGGCTTGTATTAGTGCTTCACATTGAGCGGTCACTAGTCGTTCAAACTCTAGACATGAATCCTGTTCGAATAAGAAGGAAAAAAAATTATTATCATGGAAGAGATACGACAATCGACGAAGCAAGAAAATATAAAGACAGCAGCAATAACAACAACAACAACAACAACACCAACAACAAAATATCATCGATTGAGGGAGAAAATTTGAAAGTTTTGATGAGAAAATGTAATAAAGAAAATGTAAATTAGGAAATTGGAATTTTTTTCTATGCTTTGTAAATAAAAGAGAGAGAAGCCAGCAAATCCGGCAAAGCGTTGCATTTTGATTATTATTTTTTCATTAATCATTGCTTTTAAAGCAACAAAAAAATTGGAAAATGAAAATTCTGGCACGGATGTAAAACAATGGTTTGGAGGAAATGGCCCAGAAAAAAAAACGAGGGAATCAAATTTGAATGGTAAATAAAAATGTTTTCCTTTTTAAATTTTTTCTTTTCTTGCTGATTTAAAATGATCGAATAATTCTGTTTTTTTTTTATAGAACCATAATGGGAAATTAAACGCATAAGAAAATTGAATTATATATATTATTGACTCTTTTCCAGTTGGACGCCAATTTTTGGAAAGGACAAAGTTGACATGAGGTTAAGGACAATCCTGCTCAAAGGAGGACGTGTCTCTGGTCATCAGTTTGCCCAAAACTACATTGAGCAGAAAATTCTGTTGATATAAATTATTTTAATAGATTTTTTAAGTTGAAAGGATTAGTTACATTGTTGAAATTTACACAGCCGTTAATTATAAAATGACAAACAAATAGTATTATAGTTCAAAAAATATTGTCCCTTCTATCGAAATTGTATTCGAATTTTATGAAACTGTAATATACAAAACAATAAATTATTCAATGCCATCCAAAACCAAGCACCATTTAATCTAGTCGATGCATATCTCGAATACTATAAATATTTTCCATACACAATACCACCGAATATCCAAAAAGAAAATAAATTATTTTAATTCAACTCACTGTGACTTTATCGCTCATCCCCTTCAGCCGCTGTATAAATTCCGTTGTTGATCTAGCTTTCTCTGACAGTTGCTGTAGATTATGTGAAAGTTCCGTCTGAAAATAAATAAATAAAAAGAAAATTTATTTATCAATCGTTTCTTTTCATTAAGGAAAATTCTATAAATATAGACGATATATGTAAGTAAATATACTATTTCTCGAGAGTTATTATTGATGAAAATATATATGTACATAAGTATCTATATTGTAGCATTGTACAATTGTACATATGTACAAGAAAAAAAAAATCTTTTTGTTCCATTGCACACTCAAACAGTATTTTATACACGCTGAGAATGATTCGTTGCTATATGTATTTTTGAATGTTTTTGAAATATAGTATTTCTTGTTAAAATACCTATAGTTAGGTAGATACTTTGTACAATTGTAGATAGTCTTGAATTTATGGTATAAAAAAGCAAACAGTAATTGTAATAAATAATAATGCCGTGCATTAGTTTTATGGTTGATTGATAATAATTGATTCTATATATGGTTCGATGACATGTTATTTTAAAAAATGTGTTATTAGAGATTCTGGAACTCTACTAGATATTTATTTATAGAACGAATAATGTTGAAGTATTTTAAATGTTAGTTAAAAAGCATTTACTGTTAATATCTTAGATATATATATTAATTTTGTTTTTACATGGTAGGTATATTTTAATTTACTCAATATATATGTACAATTGTACAATTATACATAAATATATCTGTTGTAAAGAAAATATAGATAATAAACTAGAGTACTATGAGTACCTATACGGGTATATACTATAGTTAGTTAGTTAGTGTAGAGTGAGGTAGACCGAAAATCCCTAGGCCTCCGATGGGCCCATTTGATATCCCTCGTTTGATCAAAGAACCCCATGAACCCCAGGATGGCTGACCAAGGTGCGTCACGAACGGGTATGTTATAATCGGCTTAGCCAATTGGTTTAATTTATTTTTCATTTAATTTCAAACAATATTTTCTGTATTTTTTGGTTAAATTTTTCGCGTGTTTGTTTGATAACTTTTTTCGTGTAAATTAATCCGTTTAAAATGTCAGCACAGCTAAAAGTAATAAAAAATTTGTCCGAGGGCGAATAAAACTCTAACAACGAGGAATAAGGAGTCTTCTGGTGTGTCCCATGCATACTTATTCTAATTATAGTTAAAAAAAATCAATTTTACATTAATTGTGTTTTATATACATAGTGTATATAGTTTGTTATGAGGGTAACTAATTAAAATATTATTTTTCAATAAAAATAGTTAATAATTAAATACAAATTTTCTTTCTATAAAAAACAACTCAAATTATGTCCTCATTTTTACTTCATTAATGTTCATATATACTAAATTTTCGCATATTAATTACCAAAACTATCCTAAAGAGCTGAACCCACAAAAACGTTTATGAAAATTTAACTTAGTAAACAATATTATAATCTCCAACGGTGTAATCTAGAGCTTAAACTAAATCACATAACTTTTACCTAATGAATTAGCCTATTATATATATATATACATTATATATGTATAGAATGCTTACGAAAAGAATTCATAAGAGGGTAGTCTGGTGAAATTTTTTGAAAAATTTGATTGTTGTAAATATATAGATGTAGAAATACGGTAGAAACCATTATTTACTTCGCTGATTGAAGGTAATAGGCTATTTTTTAGAAAGAAAAAAAAAACGATCTATTTTTCTCCAAAGAACTTTTTTTGACCTCATTGACACCGATCGGACTCAAATTTATATTGATTGTTAGAATTCACAAACTATGAAAATTAATTTTACCAGACTAACCCCTAAAATAAAGGAATTTATAATTTTAACATTTTACATCAATTTGTAGTAAAATATAAAATCATTTTCTTTTCCTTTATTATATGGTCTCATAAAATGTACGGATAAATGTTGGAAAATGTTTGTTTTTGAAGTCTCTTTGAGCATGTATAAAATGTACATTGAGATACAATGAATTTTCATTCAAGAAGTCAAAATCTAGCTTTGCCAAAAACGATTAAAGTTGCGGGGAAAGCATTTCCAATACTCACACACATACACACACACACATGTTCATGTGAATTTAAATTTCAAACCACAAACAAAAGCATTACTGAAAATCTATTTCCATTTTTATTCTTTTATGTATAATATGTAGTAGGTACATACATATGTATCTCGGCTGAGCATCAAAGTGCTAGAAAGAAAAAACAAAAAACAAAAGTACAAAAAAAAAACACATAAAATACAATGTTTATTTTGGGAATTTTCAAAATAAATGAAAAATAAAAAAAAATAAAGTCAACTCAAAATGTATCTCAAAAAGTTCATCTCTAAGACTTTTTCCGTAGAGTTTGGTTATGCTCTCTGTCTATTATGTAGATATATAGCACAACATAGTATTGTAGGTATAATATAGGAATATGGAATATGGAAAGAAACCTATCTGTTGCTGTATATCTTGTGATTCTTTATTTTCCATAAATTATCTAAATGTGACTTGCGTGTGGCTTTATTAGGAGCAAAAACGGGTAAATATTTTTGGTTAAATTCTTTGTAATGCTAATGATGGTTGAAGAAAAGACAATTTTCAGACATTTTAAGGCTACACAAGCAGATTTTATTTGTTTGTAAAGCTATGTTTTTAGAAGATTGATTGCAATCAGGAAAGTAATTAAGAGACCGAAAATATTACCAACATTTTATTATGGGGGGGAAAAGCTAATTTTAAGCATAAGAATTTCGCATTATTTGATGAATGTGCACAGTCATTTAGTTCTTTTTTTCTTTTTTGCTTTTTGGCAATGAGAGTATTTTTCGTTGTTTTTGCTGACTTAGATTTTATTAAGAAAATATCTATTAAATTAATGAGAATATTTAATGTTGGAAGAATACCTATATGTATATAAATACTTATATCTACGACATAAGATTTTTAAATGAAAAACGAATCTAAAGGAGAATTAAAAAACCTGGTTTTATAGGTCTATTATTATGTAGCAATTTTGAATTATCTGAATATTAAACCATCTAAATTAACTTAATTTTGAAATATCTGAATTATAAAATATCTAATTAATTTAAATTTGTGTCGGTTTTCTGTGGAACCAATAAACAATGCAAATCGAGGTTTATGTGTAATGGTTTAAATGTTATTTGGGGAGTTGGTATATTGGTTTTTGCATTGCGTAATGTAATTTAAGTAAAATCCTAACTAATTATAAAGTGAAGTTTTTTTGTTCAGCAAAATTTTTGAAAATTTGAATGAATTTTAAATTTTTTTCTTTAAACTTTAATTATTGTAGACCTTTTTCTGTTCACAAAAATAAATATTTGAAATTTGTAATTTTTGTTTTGTTTTTTCTTATGAAAAAACAAAAATTGTGCTCCCTCCAACAATTTCAGTCAGCGGACGACGCATGCACGAATAGAAATGATCCTAAATGGTATATTTATACAACTGACATATTCTACAATTCTATATCTATTACATTGAGGACAAGTTTATGTTTCATAAATAATTTGCTTTTTGTTATATACATATATCGACTATTTAATGGTTTTAATATAAAACAGAAAATATATTTCAACGCATTAATGGTACGGCTTTGTAACGTACTTATACGATGTTCTATATACAATACACACAATACATAAGAACATTATATACTGCCATTGGGAAAAAGTAGAGCAGGCCCAGATTTTTATATCATTTTGATAAGCACCGTCTGATGGTGACTGCTATTTGAACAAAATAAACGCCCACAAAATGTCTTTTTTTATGATAAACATATTGTGATTTTGAGTTACGTTACACGAAGCCAACGGAAAATATAAATGTAATACAAAAACAATGAAAAACCATCAAATATTTTTATGAAAATTAGGAAAAACCTTAAAGTTAATGTATTCATGAAATACATAATAGATTTCATAAAAAAATATCATGTTGGGCGTCTAAAAATGAATGTTCAACTTTTTTGAAGCAACGAAAGCTTTTTGATGGTATATATGTACATATATGTATGTATGTATGTATGTATGCATGTTGTATGTACATCCATAAAACATAATGGTTTGTTTCACATTCTTTCAATTTTACAATTTTGATTGGCACACACTCTTCTGATGATGACTTTCGTCTTTGTGAAATGTTGGGTTAGTCAGCATAAAGTATCAAAGTTTAATATAAGTTAAGTTACGAAATAATGTTTTCACTTATAGTGTAACGAAAGTTGTTCAAGGTTAGTTTGTGGAAATACTAAGTACAAGAACAATTAACTGATTAACCGTTTAAGTTTAATGTGTAATAGGACACAATAGGTATGTAAATACTAAGAATAATTTGTTATAATTTATTGTTCATGAAAATTACGAACAGGAATTCTCCTAATATGTATAGAAAAACATTTACATAAGATATAACACTTAACAAGTAGTTACGAGTCAAAAATTAACGCGAAAAAATAAATTACATAAATAATTGAACAGAAATCGTGATCATTAATTTCAATAAATGTTAAAAAAAGCGTCTTATAATTTTTACGCTTCGTGCCTGTTAAACACATTTTATTTTTAAGAATACAAAATTTTCAAAAAATGTAAACAATATCAAATTAAACCCAAATATTTGTAGTTATTGCGGACCAACTTCAATAATATTATGTACAAAACACCATAAACTCTTAAATTGTTTAAATAAACTAGGTGCACTCTGCTACATTGTATACTAAACCACAGCACTTAATTATTATAAATCGAATGGAAGTTACTAAACATTTTGTTTAACATTAAATTGAGTGTAATTTGTTTTTAATCGTATTGCTAATGAAATGCACCTGCAAATGAGTAAAATAATGCTATTCATTTTCGAAAATTTAATTGCACCCTGTACCCCGACACCCCTGCCCCCACCAATCCATTCTATTATAGAAATTAATGATATAATAATGTATGCATGGTCATAACCGGCATAGTTATTAATGATGTTGATTTTAGCAATTATATTCGAATAAATTTTCGTACTTAACCGAGTGCTCGTTATTTATTTAAATGTTTATGATTGTGAATCGCTACTAATTTGGTTAAATTTATGTTTTACATTTTGTTGAATTTATTGATTTTATTTATCATATTCATATACATACATAATACATAGATCATAGAGCATAGAGTATAATAATATCTGCAGTGATTTTTCATTTTTCATTTATTATAAAGTTAATTAGATGAAAATATATCTAAAAAAGCACTTCGTTTTATTGATAAGATTAACTCTTTATCTCATCTATCTACTTATGTATGTAGAGATTTCTATAGATAAAGTACCTCCTGTTGCTAGGAATATTGTGAGTTTTTCAACATGATGGGAGATTCGTACCTATATTAATAAGTACTTCAATATACTTGTAAGTTTTTTCTTATAAAACGGAAGGTACCTATATATACATAATTATGTATATATGTATATTTAGAGAGATATTATTAAAAAGAACTTCAGAGTGCAAAAACTGTTCATTATAAAATTTACGTAACTTTTACCTAGGTATTTTTTTTTATAGAAATTTTTTTTCAAACTAGGTCCTTTATCCTTTTTGCCAGCCTAGATTAAAGATATATTCAACGATTCGATTAAATAGTTCCTCAAACTGTCAAGTCCCACAGACGATGTGCGACCTAACTACAATTTAGAGCACCTAACACCCATCTGTGAACACACATAGAATTGTAATACCCAAAGGCACTAGAAGTCAAGGCAGACCAAAGCTCAGGTGCCACTGATGTGAATAAACCTGTCGTCCGTAACTGGAATTCAGCTGCACAGGACTGGAGAGGATGGACGGGTATTTTGGAGGAGGTCAAACCCGTTTCGGGTCATCATCAATGATGTTGATGATGATGAAACCTAAAGTCGACAATGGTGTGTTCAATTTTCCGGTAAATAATTTACGCATTTAATGTGTGTCACTGACTGGATCATCTGTATTGGGTCAATTGTGATATTTGTTATTCGTATGTTTTTCTACATCTGACACTTAATAAATAATCTTACAGATATTCCAAATAGTTATTTCATTCATATAGTTTCCACATAGAAAATGTGTTTTCCAAAATCATAATGACTGATTTCCTGCAAACTTTCTCATTTGAATGATATGTTTTTCATGAAATTCTGGCAATATTCCAGTAATAAATATGTTAATTTGCCCATTAGATATTTCAACTAGATATTAGCATATATTCGCAGTCATTCAGATCATAAATAATATTTATGAAAGCGAATATACATACATACATACATACATACATACAAACCGTAGAACTTACATATAGCTTTTCTCGGTACATAAAACGTCAAATCTGTAAGTAGGTATATACGAGTTCAACATAATAACGGCTCGGAAACAAGATTAGACAAAATATTGCTGAGATTCTTGTTTTATCATAAATTTCCTTATAAGATTTCACATAATCATGATATGGCGATGATTGCCAGATCATTATCATTACTCACTGTGCTAACAAAGCATTTTCTATAATTGACCTTTTCTATTTGTGATTTTGCCGATACGTATATCATCTTATAAACATGAAATCACCACATTTTCTTCATTCTTTTATATTTTCTCATGACAGAATTAAGTACTTCATTAAACAGAATTTATTAATTTTAATTTAAAGCCCATTCCCATTATGTACATTTCAAACGTTGTCAATGAAACGAAACGAATTTAATTTGGATTTAAATTTCACTCTCTTTCTCTGCTGTAATGCCATAAATCTATTTTAAATTTGTTATTTTAAAATGCATTTGAGGGTATTATGTTCCAGAGATTTATGAATGATTGAAGAAGAGACTGTGATTACATATTGAAATTGAAATTGGGGACCCATCAAGATAGAAATTATAATCTTTTGACATTTACATAAAATATAAATATAAATTGATATTTAGAAGATAAGTAGATGGTTGATACATAGAGGTAAATTATGGAGGTTGTATATTGAGTAGTGTTGGTATAAGAAATAGAGTTAATTTTAAAGATGTATGAAATTGTGACAATTTATGATAGTGACATCTAGCATATTGGGTATACCACTCTCTTATCTGGGTTGGTCACCTCAGCTGGACAAAATTGCTCGATCGAATAAAACTCAGTTTCAGTTTCGGAGATATGGATGTCCGGTTGAGGTGACATTCCGTCAACCGGACAAATAATAAACGCAATTTTAAAAACTAAATTGCAGGTGTTTAACTCTTGCAAACTACACATTTATCGCGCTTCTATTGTTTTTATGAGCAAGTGCGTGAACGTGCAAGTTCATTATCAATCAGTCGCTGCCCTTCACTTCTTGTGCCTTTTGTTACACGGTATTTCTTTATTGTGATTTAAGTGTTAAATAATACAATTTTGTTAACTATTCTTTAGCTCATTTTTTAAGTAATTTGTTTTTATTCGGACTTTTATTAATCCGGACAACCTAGAACCCCGATTAGTTCGGATTAACGAGGCTCTACTTCATTAAATTATAGGGAAAGAATTCGATCCCATTAAATAATTCGTACTAAAAATGTCGTTTAAATGTGAGAAACATTTAAACAAAAATTCCAACACAAAATATAAACATAAAATATTTAATTTTAACAATAAAATTAATTTCCACCATCACATACAGCTACAGTTTAGTAAATAAATTTTATTTGAATGTCAATTATCTTTCCAACTACCCCAACTACTGGGATACCTTCCAAAATTGCAATTTATTTTATTTCAAAAATTACAAAATTCAACAAATAACAACAAATCTCTGTATCAAAATGCTAACCAAGTAAAAATATCCTTCATCCTCATACTATTTGATTATTCAACACCTTGCTTATAATACATTTTTTCTATTGCTATATTATGAATTAAATATAAAGGATGAATCCCCAAATGATAAGAGGGAAAATATTCTTTTGTTGATTTTTTGCTCTTTTTATTGTTGATATAATTCCACCAAGGTGGGTAGTTGGCATCACATTCAGCCGAGGAGTTAATAAATATCGCTTGGAATATATCTCCCATGGGAAAAAGTAGTCAATGTCAGGATGATTTAATATTATTACCGATGAAAAGCTCAAAGATTTTTTTTCATTTGCTATTTTTTTTTTTTTTTAATTAATTCTAGTGTCAACATTTTGATATTAACAGGGGAATGGAATTTATTTTTTTATTAATAATATGACATTTGTTATTTAATTTAATTAAAAGAGGACATTTAGAAAATATGTCAAAAGCATAGGGTCAGATGTCCAATTTTTTTTTTAATAAATTACACCTCCCTTATAGTAGCCAGTTTTTCAAGATTTTTTTAGAGATGGCAGATGGAATTTAATTTTGAACTTTAAAATATGGTCATTGAGAGAATAATTTTAATACTACCTACATACATATGTAATATATTTTTGATACATTATATTATTATTAGGTACAGTAACATCCCGAGTTACGCAAGTAGAAGTAATGCATTGAGTTGACCTTTACGTAACTTGAATTTTAAGTAAGTCGAATTTGTAAATTGGTTCAGTAATACTAAATAATTAATGGCTTAATATGTAGATAATTAGAGTAGAGGAAATTAACATTTATTTAACATTTTATTGTTATTATTTTTTATTTTACACATAACTGTCAATTTACGTAAGTCGCGTGTTACGTAAATCGTAGCCCCCCGAATCTATCTGTACACATCAGATGTTCAATATAAAATAAAAGATAATCGATCTTGTGAACAACTGAGCTAACGTATAAGAGGTACCTCTTATCGACCAATAGATTAACAGAAAATCATTGTACACATAGTAACGATATGTTCGCAGATTTTTTTTTGTTATACATATGCATGTATGTACTTATATTATATTGAAGACATACAACAAGCTATTGAAAAAGGCGTTTCATCTGTAAATATGTTAACACTTATCCCAATCCATTTTTCACCATAAAAAAGAAAGCAGAGAAAAAAAGTCACACAACAATAGGAGTTGGGTTGAAGAAAAAAAATATCGTTTTCATAACAAAATATTTTTCTTTTACTGTTTTTTATTCTTATCACAACACCACTTTATCCTATTAACCTCTTCTATCCGGTGACTTATGGTCTTGTATTAATTTTCACGTCAGTTGTGCTCATAATTTTCCAGGCGAAATGACCCTTTACCTTTATTCAATTTAGTGTAAAGAAAAGATAAAGCCACCAAGCCAACGCAAAAGCCAAAGGCATTCTCTCTGACTACACTGTGATGGCGACGAGGCGAGTTTTCCGATTGGGTTGGGTACATACTACTATAATACCATGAGACGTTATCGGGCCAGACCTTTTTTCCCAAGTAACTTACAAGTGGCTGATGATGAAAATAAATGAAACACTTGCCGAGGAAAAAAAAAATGTTTTAGCATCAGATAGTGAGTATGGATATAATATTGAAGTTTTGTGTTAGCTTAAGCGGCTGCTAGATAAATGATATCGATTTTTCATTGTTTTCGATATCATTGCATATAAATTATGTTTGTTTTGTATATTGAGGTTCTTTTCTCTGGGTAAATAGAATTTGAATAGATAAATGTGTGACATAATGGCGTCATAAGTGGTTTTTACATAATATTATGAATATGAAAAATATACCTACACCTACAGTCTTTCCTAGAAATTTATTGTAGTAAATAGTAAATATAGTACCTATTATAACTTTGGTACGGTTTTTGTCCGTCTGACCGTCTGCCGTGATCAAGATTTCGGCTAAACGGCTGAAGCTAGAAAGTTATGTAGTCCTGGATTAAGATATCTTTTATTTTTTGAGCAAATCGGACAAGGTATATGGGAGGCTGTGGTACAGAGTGCACATAATTTTTATCATTTACTCCAAAAATAGTCGGAATGTAGAACAAGATTTATATAGAGTACAAAAATGAAGATTTCATTCAATCCAAAAGTTTCGCTACCTATCGTTATAGCGCTGCGACTAATTTTATGTTATTTCTAAAGTTATTAATCATTTGTATTCTATTTACTCAATATTTACAACAAAATAAACACGAAAAAAGTCGTAGATTATAAACAAGTACCCATACGGTTATAGCCAATTATTTCTTCTTAACTGGTATTAAATATCTTTGTATAGTAATCTTACAAAAAAAAATTACTATTGTTTAAAAAATTAAAATCGTTAGTGTAAATATTACATATGTTCACGAGAGAAACGATTTATTTTAGCTTGACAAAAACAAATAAAGTAACGCTGACTTCTAGCAAATAACATAATGTTAAAATTCAAACGCTTCACAGAACATAAATTATATTCTACTCCTGGTAGTTTAGAAATTCAACAGGTTCATTAATAACACACGTCTTGAAAACATGTATTTTGTCTAAAGAAAAACATGACGTTCATTCTAATAATTGTTGTTTAAGCTTACTTACCATGCGAAAATTCTCCAGATGTCTGGAATTTACATATATGTATGCGCAAAAAGAAAATATTTTTATTGACATTTTTTATGGTAATTTTATTAAATTGAATTTATTTGAAAGAAGGTACATACTCTGTACGATATTGTTATTGTTGTTGAGTGGGTTCGATAATAGTCTATTAAAATATTTTAGTAATTAGATTTATTGGTAGAATAGCAACTGTTATTAATTCCTTATATGTATTATAAAGCTACATGTAAATTAAAAATAGTCCCAAAAAATGCTTGTTTTTCAATTTCCATAAAAACTCTAACTAAATTGATTCCAAACTTTTTTATTATTTAAAAAAAAAACTTCCCAAATGTTTATTTGGACTGTGAAAATGTTTCTCCCATTAACTTTATGATTTACTAATAAAGTCATACGGTGTATTATGCTCTATTGACTCACAAAAATTTAATAATCAACACAACCATCACGCATCATAAACACAAAATGAAGATATATCACAGATATTTATATAGAGCTACTGAATGGGATAAAGCAACCATTAGCCATCTGATGATAGAACATAGGCACTCCAGTCACGTATGCCGCACCTAAAGTCAAATCTTATTAACAATAAAAACGACAAAATAATGTCTTTTGGTGTGTGTATATTTTCTTTGGGTTCTGCAGCTCATTGTCACAAAGAAAATGTTTTTTTTTGTTGTGTTATGGTTGTTTTTGTGTTCGTTCTTATTCTTATATAGCATTGAGGAAAGAATTTATACAGGAGAGATTATATTTTAATAAAAGTACGCTTCAGCCACAAAGAGCCGTTGGCTCTCTTGAATTAATTCGAAAAAAATAATCTCTGTTGACAGTTTTAAGAGAGTATAAAATCGTCAGTCAGCCTCTTTGGCAATACTGAAAATGGCGAATTGTTCATCCCCCTATACTGCTGCATCCGAATATGTGTTCATGGCTAATATGGGTTATGATCTCTCCTGTAGATATATATTCTTTCCTCTTTATTATATAGGCGTAGAGAGGATTTGTATACAAAAAGTCTTAGCAACAGTAGCATCAGCCTTGTACATTTATATATGTATAATATCAAAGAACTATGAAATGTATAGAAGTCATAACAAACAAAACGTACTTAGTTCAAACGATGTGTATCTAATTACAAAATTATTGTTTGGAAAAATGGAAATAAAAACAAAAGTTGTTGATTGAATAGTTTGTTTACCCAGAGAGATATCTTTGGTTGAATGTTAATTCAAACAAACCAATTTATTTAGATTTTTAAATGAAAGAAAGTACCTAACCATTATGGAAAATAAATTGTAAATATACTTACAACCTACATACATACTATGATATAAATTATAAATATACATAAGTGACATTAAAAGAAGCTCGTTAAGAAAGTGGCCTTGCTCCATTTTGTCGGTTTTTGAGGCGTTATCGCATAGAGACAACTCAATTGGGAATATTTTGTTTAACTAATATGAGAAAAGAAATGGTAAATATAAGTCTAATATTAGGAATACAGGAAGAGTTACGACAGCATAGATTTTTTTAAACATAGATTTCAAATCACAGTACTCGAAAACAGATTTGCATACATACCTACTTCTGTTGTTATATTACGAATTCACTGAAGCTGAAATTTGTTATTAGGAGTATTAATTTGCTACTTCTTTTGACTTATCGCTTTTATTCGTTTTGACGACGTTTCAATGAAACTCATAAGTTGTAGTTGTAGTTTTTGCAATGTACATAGTTGATTTCGACTTTTCATACAATTTTATTGCTTGAGCAGGACCCGTCGATTAGAGAGAAACAAAAGGAGATTTTTAATTATCACAATTGCTGAATATGGATTTCATTATGTATAACTATGTAATTATATAGAAAGAATAGTAGTTATTTTATAGCCGACAATGGTTAATCTAAATATAATGCAAATAAAAATACATAAATTCTCTACATGTAATCAGAGCCGAATTTAAGGGTGGTTCGGATGCCAAAACGGGTCCACATTAAAGAGGGCCACAAATAAAGCTTATATATAAAAGTTAGAAATAATTATTTGCGCAAAATTTGGGTTTAATCTCTTATAATTTTGACGTCATTAAAATATATGCAATTATTCTTTTACAAAATTACCTTTTGATTAACATCATTTATTCATTTTATAATATGGATGTTTATGATGAATTAATAGAAGGCGCAATTTTTTTTGAATATTTTATTTACGTGATGATTGATGATTCTTTATTAACTTAGTAAAAATACCAAATTTTATTAAAAAACGAGATGTATTCACAAACTATATTGGTGCTCTTGGTCATCTTTTAACTATACCAATTGGTGTGGTTAATTGAAATAAAACAAGGTAGTAAGCTGAGTGTTCCAGACCTAATTTTATTTATTTGTATTTGCAACACAAAAAGCTGGACGAAAAACTCACATTATTTTTATACTTCTTTTATATATAATATTTATATACTCGTACTACTTATACTCGTACATATTACATACTTAAATTTTTGAACAATTCTATATAAAATCCTCACTACGCCCTTGGGGCGTATAATATAATATAATCCTGCACCCGGGCAATGAAGTGACTAGATCTGGCCCTGCATGTAATGTTCTTTTTATGGTAATAGGTCTTTGTCTCAAATGTATTACAAAATTCTGCTCATTACGACCCTAACAATACTGGACTACATACTATATATATGACGACATAAGCGTATTATCGATACACCTATAGAAATAAAAAGAGAAACCCATAAAACAAATATGATTCTTTCACTGCCAATCCCGAGGGTGAAGTTACGGGAAGAGATTCCACTTCTACCCATCTATCTATTCGACACGTAACATGTGTATTGGGCCAATATTATATGTAGGAACATATATGCTGTGTTATATTGGGCTATACGCATTCTACATATACATATGTATGTACGATTTTTCACCCTTAGCGCGCCCTACATTTATATGCTGTGTTTGGATCCCCTCATTTTTTTTTGTGAGTGCCATTAATGTTCAATGAACTTTCCTCAACATTATCAGATAAATACATAAACTCCGAACATTTTTTTATTTTATTTTGGATATTCATTTTGGTTGCGCAATTTTAACCAGAAAAACAACTTTTTTCACATTAACCCTGCTTTGATGGTAATTTGTTCTCATGAATTGAATTTATTGAAAAGAGCAAACAAGAATAGCAACACCGTAATACCATCAAATTACGTTTATATGTAGAAACAGCATATGAATTTGAATATTTATATCAAAAGAAAATTGTTTAAAAATGCTAAGCAATGTTTTTTCTATTTTTAAAAACAAATAGGAAAACCTAAAGTTTTTGGCGAGGACACTAAGAAAAAAAATGTAATTCCATTAATTTTAAAGTCAAAAACATTAAATCTACTCTCAATGGGTAGAAAACCTTCCATTAAGTCTTTGTTCACAAAATTTATATTAAAAATTTTTGTAGGTAATAAAATTAACTAACGGACAAATTATTTCAAACAATTTATCTCCCAGAAAATATGTACTTACTTATCTCTTAGATAATTTCACTTATGAACATTTTACCTCAATTTATACTCATCTTTTTGACAATTAATTTTAAAGTGGTTTTGTACAAGATACTTTCTCACATATTTAGTTACTGAATACTAACAAGAAAATTGTTCCTTAACCTATACAAAACTTTTATATTTTCAAAATGTTGCCACAAATTTTCGAACCTGTGTTCAAAGTTTTTTCATCAATTAACTTTATCCTGTTTAATCAAAAATTAACGTATTCGGCAAAATAATAAAAATATATTAAATAATAATTTTTTCAAAAATAAAAAAACATTCTAGCCTAAATATTTGATTTATATCATTATATTTGTCCCTAGAAAAAAAAAATTATTTCCCTCCTTTGAATTTATTGTCCCTTCATTGGTCTATATGCATACGCATATTACGCAACCATCAGCAGAAAAAGAACCCTCAAATCGTATCTGGAATCCATAATAACGGTGATAGACAAATCAACTTGCCAACATAGGAAATAAATGAGACACTTTTGTGGTAAATTGTTGACAGAACTTCTCTGAAAGTGGCAAAATATAAGGAAAAAATGTCTATTGAACGTACAATTATTTTTTCTTTTTTCTTCTTCTTTGAATTGAATTAGAATCATCATCACCTTCTCTAGTACATCTGATGTGAATTTCTGGAAATCTATAAAATACAAAAAAAGTCGAATAAACTTTGTGTGTGATATTTTTGTATTCTTGCTTAACCTCTTTTTTCGTTTGTAAAAGAAGCATCTTCAGCATTTATATGGTCTTGTGGTAAGTAAAACGAGTTTATAGAATCAAATCAATGGAATACCACATTCAGCAAAAAGGTATTGATAATTCACATCATACCTGAGGTTATATAATAAAATGCACATAAAGTATATCTTGGATATTGTGATTTTTGCAGGAAATAATCGCTGTAACCATATATTGTTTTATAATAAATAAAAAGTTAGAAAGTTTAATGAACTTTCGCAGGAATTTTAGTAGATTCTATTGGAAAATATTTTTTCTCAAAGGCGTTTAAGGTTTACCTGTATATATGTCATAGGTGTCCACTCGGTAGAGGGGAGGACCTACATTTTATATATACAAGATGGTTTCACTCTAACACGAAAAGAAAATTGCAGAAATTCTCCTAAAACACGGTAAATAATAGCACGGTTTTACTCTCTTAGATTTCTACAACACGTAATTTCGTTGGACCTTATCTACCGTGTTATAGGAAGAATACCTGTATATAATAAATTATAGTACAAATTATCACTCTGTTCTGTTCAAATGTTAATTCTAAGCTTAAGCTATTTTATGTAACGAAAATAGGTAAATATAGAAAATTCCATGCTTTTGGAAAATCTATTCATTGTCAAAGCTACACAAACCGCACACAAACCTCAAACACGCTTATTTAAAGTTAATTCTTTGAACTCTCTGTACCTACATTATTGTATATTCATACATACATATGTAAGTATGAAGCATATGTCCCATACCTACATACAGTAGTAGGTACTGTACCAATTGAAAATCAAGTTCATTTTCTGTCGTGAATTATTCACCTGAACAAAATGCACTAAAACAAAATTGTTGATGCATTAAACCTGAAAAGCCCCAAAATAATTTTGTGCAGTTCAGAATGAATGTATAGAATATTGTCATATACTTATACATATACATATACATTGTATGTACAATATAGATGGTATAGTATATATGAATATACATAACAGTATTTCCCCTATTAATTTATTATATAGAAAATACCTTAAATACATTACATTGAATTTTGTATGTAATGTACAGTACATATGGGGGGGGGGGGTTACAAGGAATATATAAAATTCAACCAAAATCTAATTGCTTTGTGACTTTTTGAAGGCATATTGCCATAAAGCGGTGAAGTATTCATGTACAAGAGTACCCCTTCCATTTGCTTATAGCATAATGTAATTTTGTTCCATGCAATGCACAAGAAAAATATTTTCTCTGGTAATTTTCATACAAATGTACATTTGAGGGAAATAGTCACGCAATTTTCATATATATCAAAATATACGAAAATGTATGAAAATGTATTTTTGAAATACGTTTTTCTTTTTACTCTACTCTCTACTACCTACATACATTCATACATATGTACATATATTGAATGGATATTATATAAAAATTTTATTTTTTTTCCATAAATATAAAAACATATTTTTTTTTTTTGAAATCTAAAGTAGATTTTGAAATGTATATCACACAATTTTATTTGCTTTAGCTTTAGAACATTTTTACATAATACGTACGGTATCAAATGTATGCAGATTCTGATTGCCTCTGTTTTGAAAATTTATTATATATGTACATTATGTACAAAATTTATTATATACATATGAACATATTTAAATAAATAGAGTTTCCGCACATAATATTGACATTTATTATAAGATACTCGTAACAAATCAAAATGTATCTAAAAATGTGCCTAAATTTTGTAAATAGGGTCTTGCCAATTGTATATACACATATTTGTGAATTCACATCAGAAACACAAATATGTTCTGACTGTGTGTTTGTGTTTTGATTTTAAGTTACAATATATTTAATAACAGTAGCAACTTTAGAGAATTATTAATAAAAAAAAAATTAAGTTGTTTGAATTGTTGATTTTTAAATATGAAAGATGTGATTTTTAAACGCGATAAAGGAAAGGAGAATACAGGGTAGATATGTTACCAAAAAACCGTGCAAAAATAAAACGATGTAAAAAACTGTTAAAGAAGGAATTATTGGCTACACCGGTTATAATATACCCGTACGAGTGACTTGTGACTTGTTTATTATCTAAGACTTTGTCCGTGTCTATTTTGTTTGCTTAACAAATAAAAATTGAATACAAATGATTAAAATGACATAAAATTAATTGCAGCGCCATAACGGCAGATCATAGAACTTTTTGGTATATTAATAAAATCTTCATTTTTTTATTCTTTATCATTTTTTACGTGTACCAAATATATTTCGTTGGTTGTAGAACTTCGTAGGTTATGAAACTTTTTGGGTTATGAATGAAATATGAAAAAATGAAAATATAGTCTACAGTAAAGCCTGGTGTATCTTGAAGGCAATGGCAAATGCCAACATTGTTCATTATACAAATATTGTACATGCATTCATATCGTCAATACTTTACCTTTACATGATCACAAATCGTTAAGGAAATAGCATTACTTATAGCTTATAGTCAAAAGGTTACACGGAAAAGAATTTCTCGGCTGAACACTTTATTTATCGAACCGTTTTATTGGTTAACACATAACACTTAAGTGCTTCTAACACCTTTTTCTTTCCCTTTTCCTCTATACATACATATAGTGTTAGAGGGGAAAGGAGGGCTATTTACAATTTTGAAATTCATCTTCGTTGTTCTGATTTATTTTATATCCCAAAGGGGATTTACCAAGTTATTTTTTCCTTTCCTTTTATTGTACTAGTGTGTATCAGGGCAATAATCAATGTGGAAACACTTACTTATACAACGTGGAGAAAAAGAGGACGCAACTTTATGATCCGCACAATTTTACTTGATTTAGTTTTTTTCAATTTTATGTTGGATAATAAATTCTGTAAATATTCGATTTGGTTTATGGTTTATGATTAGCATAGAAATCTTCGATTTTGATCGCTTAATGTATATAAATAAGTATACGGCACTATAGAGAGAAAAACTCGTTATATCTATATATAC
>JANSTT010017082.1:0-18538 GCA_026745375.1 Platyura marginata | reverse complement strand
TTGCATTGGTTAGGCTCGCATTATTTCGCTGCCTGCCGACACACTATGTGTGTATCACAATGTAGTAGATAGTATGTTATTACCTATAACAAATTTTTAGATGTCCGGAATATCGAGTACAAAATTTGTAAGCAGTGTCCGGATTATAACGTACAGAATGCAAATTGTAAAGGTGTCCGGATTAGCTTGATGTCCGGATTTCCGAGTGTCCGAATTACTGAGACACCACTGTACTTCAAAATAATACTGTGCCAATAGCTTCGTTACAATTTTTAATGATATTCTTGCTAAAATTCAAAAGACGTTTTGGGGCTAATATTATCAAATCGGTGGGGCAAAAATTAATCTATTAATTCAGACAAAAATTTTGCTAACAGTTTTTCATAGCTGGAACTATTCGAAATATCTACAGACCGCCAAACCCGAAATATCTGCAAATATTTTAAACATTTTTAGTGTTTTTATACTTCTTAAGTGCTTAAGAAAATCTGCTATCCTGACTGATTCACTTGAAAACCAGGCTTTAGAAGGAGGACTTATGCTGGAAAGTAGACTAATAAAAAGAGTATAAATAAAGGCAAAGAAAAAGGGGAATGCAAAAAGAATGTTACGTACCTATGTACTTATGAACGGATCTTTAATTTGTTTATTACTTTTATAATTTTTGTGTTAAGGAATTTTATGGTTTTTAATTAACTCATCCCTGTACATTTAATTTGTGCTCAATAGACGGTTGGTTGGTTCTCCTAATATAATTTTAAACACGTACGAAATTGATAAAAAATGTCATCGCACATCGGCTCTGTTATAAATCAATTTGTACTATCTTTTTATCTTTCAAAGGTTCTACTTTAAAACAGAACCATAACGCATTATTTTTTCTTTTTGTTAAAAATATGTGAATTCATGGTTTAGTTGATCGAACAAAAGTCAATAAATCATTATGAAAAATAAAGACATTGTTTTCTTTGAATTTTGAATTATTTTGAGGGCCTGATAAATCTGACCCCTTATATTAATATACTAACTGCGGCACTGTAAAAACTAGCCCCAACGACGGGGATAATATTAACAACTGATTTTTTTTTTATAAAAATATCTTTTTACGAAAGAATACTTCTTGTTAGTAATTTTTATCACAGCTGGATTGACACAATATGAAAAAAAAGCTGTTAAGTAAACCTACGGTGCTTCCACACAAAACTACCCTTCCTTTCATTTTTCAAACCTTTCCCCAATGTTCTCCACCTTTTCCCCACTCTTCCCAACCCTTCTCCCACTTTGCCTTACCCTTCCCCTACTTTCTTCACCCTTCCCTACTCTTTCCCCACCCTACCTCCACCCTACCTCCACTTTTTCCCACCCTTCCCCCAGTTTTACGTTTTAAAATGTCCAAAACGTGGACATTTCACGAAAATTTCGATTTTAAAATTTTGAAAAATGAAAGCGAAACTAATGCTTCCACTTATTTTTTAGTGTGTGGAAGCAAAAAAACAAAACAAAAAGGATGTCTAAAAATTAACCCATTTTAAAAATATCAGAAATTTGTTAGTTCTAGTCCCGGTCTCCCCTACCTAAAAATTACTCACTACCTAATCAATTCAGAAAAAATCCTCTCACTTATTATTTTTTCCTCACTCCCATCGTACACCACTTTAACCCAATGTCCTCTATTCATTAGTAATAACTGTCACGCTTGGTGAGAACCATTTTGTTGGTCGACTATTTGCCATTTTGTACGATTTTTACCCTAATACATATTATTTCGGGAATATTTAAATAATCAAGTGATGCTGAAAAATTACTGATTCTTGCTAAAGTTCCAAGTTCCAATACTTTATATGTAGGGCGGAGGTATCTCTCATATGAACTCGTAAAACATTTTTTTTTTATATATATTTTTAAATCGATAAAACAATAAAAATAAAATAAACTTTTCCTTATGCTTGCTATATATGTCTATATATGTCTCCATTTTCCACAGAAGTCAAAAGATCACGGTTTTCAATAAAAGTGAAAAAGAAAAACAGTTCGGGTTTGCCATATCGAACCATCTTTTCTCACATTCCGTTAACTACACTTTGTGTAAATTAATAATGTAGCACGTTTCTAATATTCATGACAGCACCGAAACAAATTATTCCCTAACCAGTTGAACGCAACACGTTCTGCAATATAAAACTAACAACTCATGTGAACGATAGATAGATATGGGATTGGTATATAACCCTCTCTCACATAATAATTTTTATTTAGTAGCAACATTAAGTTCTATTTATGTATACATGCACATAACCGCATATTATATACATTTTCAGTATATAATGTCCCAGTACCTATAGACCAGTGGCGTGCCACAAACTGGATGTTCTAAAAATCGTTCACAGAACATCCTTTTAACTGTTCTTAAATTGCATTTAATTATTTGTTTAAAATAAATAGAAATAAATCTACCATTAAGTCATAGTTACAATAAAAGTATCGACAGGTTCTACATAAAATAAGAACAAGCGATGGTTAAACAATCTTACGGTTCTCTTTTCGTTCTTCTTTGCAACCAGAATTATAAAATAAATAAAAATATTAGCAATGTGATTAGCAAAAAATGTTGTTACGAAATATCACACAATAGAAAGATGCGTTATGGTTCTGCTTTAAAGTAGAACCTTTGAAGGAGAGTAGAAATTAATTTATAACAGAGCCAGCCGACGTCCGATGATATTTTTTATCAATTTCGTACTGTTTTTAAATTATATATTAGGAGAACCAACACCGGCACAAATTGGAGCTAACTTTTAATTATAATTCAGGTTCAGATTTAGAAGGGCTGTGGGGCCATTACTGCTATTACTACTATGACCTGAAAGATGGATTGTGGTGTCATTTCTAAGGTTTAAATGTCCTCGTTTAGGGAGATGTTATTAATAAACTTTAAAACTCGGATGTCGTTTGAAGTCAGAATGTAGCCTTCTAGGTGGCGAAGCCTCTTATAGGCCAGGACCGAACATCCGCAGAGTTTTCGTTCCGCCGTTTCGTCGTCTTCGAGACAGAAACGGCATGTAGGGTCAGGTATTCCGCCGATTTTTTTGGAGATGATATGACAGTGACCAGTTGACAGTTCCGTATAAATTCTAAGGCTGTTTTTGTGAAGCCTTAGTAGCTTGTCAGCTCTTTATTGATATTGCGAAGGTAAAATTACATTATATTTCAGAACACCCTAAAAATGGAGACGTTGCACGCCAATGTCACATATTAAAGCTTACCGAAATGCGATTTTCATTTTCCGGAGAGACTTAATTACATTTTGGAAAAGCAAAAAAAAAAAGCAAAAATTAATGCAAGAGAATCCGATAACTTCTAATCCTATTAAAGAGAGGGCGTTATTGTCATGAAAATGTCCATCAAGACACTCCATACATATATGTACGTAGGATTATTTTTGTAGATCGATATAGGGGGGGGGGTAGGGGTAGTGTAAATATGTAATAGACAAAAGTTTAATGAGAATTAATATTCGTTTTAGTCATCTGGCCTAAAACTTAGGAAAAAGTTCTCCGTGCTCTTCTACATAATAGATTAGAACATTGTCTGGGTGCGAGAATTATTTTTGTGGTTGAAGAGATTTTTTTTTTTTCCTTTTTTCTATTTTTTTTATTTTTTGCTAAATTAAACCTAATTTTTTATTATTTAATAATGGCATCCCGTTCCAGAACCCATTTGTAGCATTCCCTTTCATGAATAAGTAATGAGATGAGCTTTAAACTTAGAATTTCTCTATAAAAAGTTACTGCGTATGTGTGTGTGTAAATATATTGCAAAAAGTTCACCAGGTTTATGGAGCGGCAATATTATATTTGTGGGGGGGGGGCGGAGGGGTGATGTATACTTTGTTGTTGTGTTATATTTGGCATATATACCTACTGTATTCGTATCCGTTTTATACATACTTACATATGTATAAATGTATGTTGGAGGAAATGCTACCGAGTACCGAGTATACTTTAACTCTAAATTGAGTATATTACCGAACATATGTATATATGCCGTACATGTGTATGCCGACAGACCATGGTTTTTAGCTTCCTTGTTGTCGCCATGAAGAAAACCCTTGTCAAAAATCTATTTTATGTTACATATGTACCATCGAATCACTTCATATGGTCGTTTCGATATCGCCCAAATACAAAATACATGAATAGATTGTGGGTGAACCTATATAGGCCCCATTATGTACAATACATATACATATATATATATATAAATACACAATGGCCATAGGATGTTTAGGGTGAGCATTGGTGTTGTGTCGCCTGTTTTGTAACATCATCTTAATCTGATTACATATTATGATTTATTATCTATTTTTTTCTTCTTTCGGGCTGTATATTATATAATGGGCCACTGTACGGACAATGCTTTTTTACTTCCTTTTTAGATATGAATAGAATTTGATATTCAATGTATTAATTCAAAATTATCTACAGTCCCCGGAGAGATTTCTATGAAACAACTAACTCTATGTCTAAAGAATTTTAATTTTTTTTTTTTTTTTTATTTAACTATTAAAGATGTAGGTCTATAGAATATTCCCACCATGTATTACAGTTGAATATAATATAAAATAACCCTGTATTTCGAAAAAAAAAATAAATAAACATAAATAGGCCCAATTGGCTTCCACAAGAGATTATTGAATGGATTACAGTAAGTATTCGAAAGAGTGAACTCAAAAAATCCAGGCGTGTTCACATTTGTGACGGATTCACTGTTATGAGGTTCACTGTTTCCGAAGGGAAACAATTTTCACTGTTTCGGTGACATAAATGCCGGTGTTAAGCAAGGAGACTCACTCTCTGCGTTAATATTTAACTTGGTGTTGCACTACACGATAGAACTCTGGTACGATCTTCAACAAACCACATCAGATATGCGAATACGCAGACGATGTGGGAGTTATGGCGGTCAACACATCGACATTAAGAGAAGTATGTGAAAAGCTGGACATAGAAACACGAAAGGTCGGACTCTGCATTAACCAAGCGAAAACAAAATATGTGAAGGTATCAAAGGGAAGCTCGAACAATCGGAAACCGTTACGTGTTGGAGGTCTAGAATTTGAGCAAGTTACCAGGTTCATATATCTGCGCGCCTCTATAAACAATGGCAATAGTATGCATGCGACTATTCAGGAAAGAATGAAAGATGCAAACCGTTCCTATTATGCGCACAAAAGAATCCTCAAATCCAGGTTATTGACCAGGCTACTAAAACTCGTACTATATAAGACCCTTGTCAGACCTGTGCTAACCTGAGGTTTAGACAATGACCTTAGCTGACGAAAACCGGTTGAGAGTATTTGAAAGGAAAATGCTGCGGGCAATATGTGGACCCAGAAGGAACGAGGATGAGGAATAAAGGCACAGAGGCTCATATGAGCTGTACATCTGACTAGAATCAACCTCAAAGTAGAGAAAATCAACCTCAAAGTCGAATATTTGCAGTACGACCCCAAGGTGACAGAAGCAGAGGTCGTCCCCAAGCGAGATGGCAAGACAACATCGGAAATGATGCAAGAAAATTGGGAGTGAGAGGCTGGTGGAACCATGCTCAGAGACGAGATACCTTGAGACAAACAGTGGAGCAGGCCAAAACGCACTCCGCGTTGTAGCTCCATAGGAAGTAAGTAAGTAGGTAAGGTGGTTCATAGAAAAAATTTGGCTTTCACATTACTGAATAAATCACTCTTTCGAATGTTCACTTTTTCGAATAGTTACTGTATTATTATATTGGATCCAGGATCAAAAAATTTATATTTCTAGTGACCAAATATCAATCAAGAACTATTTGTTCAGACAAATTACTAGTAAAATAAGAGCTGTGAAACCGAACCGAAATCTTAAGAACTCCTAATTAAAATAAGAACCGCAACCGAAACCGGTTTGTCTAATTTATTAGAAACCGCTAAAGAACCGGTTGTTTCAATGATTGTTCCAGGATTTCAAATATTGTTTTTAAAATATTTAGTTGAATATGAATTCACCGTCCTATCTACCACTTACTACTAGAGATATGAGTTTTCAAAGTTTTCATTGAAAAGTTTTCATGTAACTTCACACTGTTGTGGATGGATATATGTAGATTTTTGTTAACTTATAGTTTTCTCTTTTAATCAACGCAAAAATTTCTATTATATCCAATTATTCTTTACAGAGGTACTCATTCCATTGCATATTAGGAGAATTCGTGCCTGGGAAGGTATAAGAAGAGAAACGTATCTATTACAAAAAACAAGGAAATTTTCGTTTAGTAGAAACTCATTTAAGAAATTATGTTAAGACCGAAAATTCAAACCGGCAAACTCTCCTTATAGTAGTACCTAGGAGAAAATCTTAGGACCTATAGATTAAAATGTATATATTTATGGTCAATACACAATTTTAAAGCTAAGAAATCGTATTTTTCTTATGGTAAACATTGAATTGTAGACTTTACAAGGGATTTTCGCAGTTTTCAACTAATTTAAACATAAAACTGTTCCAAACCTGATGGAATCTTAAGAGAGATTCTTAAACTAAATCTATATGATCAGAAGCATTAACATTAACCTAAATATTAATTAAAATCTATCTCAATGAGTTAAAAGATAGAATTGACATTGATTGATTTCTCTATAGATAGAAAATTATGGGTTACCCTGTAATGTATAAAAGTACAAAACATTACATACTTACTTGAAGCTTTTTTTATTAGGTTGTGTCATAGCTTTACAACAACATTAGACATTATACTAGAGTATATAGGTATGTATGTAGGTAAGTAGCTGTTATATGACTTTGTAACTTAAGAACTTTAAGAAATTTTATGTATTTTTGTTCCTGTGGTATATAATAATAAATGAAGTGCGATATAAAATGAAATCTTAGTGAAAATAGAATTTATGAAGAATATAACCAGAATAATGAGAGAAAAATGTACAACGGACATGCTATACTGTGGGAATATTTTTTTATTTATAATTGACATAACATCGTAAAAAATAAATGTAAATAATTCACAAAATTATATGCATACTGTGAGTCTTCCGGTTGGTTTGCTTGCTCGCTAGGGGTGTTTGTTCAAATAAGAGAAACAAACGAGAGAAAAACATAAATAAACAAGAGTCGAATAAAAAATACGTTGCCATTCGTAAGCCTTCTTCCAATTTGCTTTGTTAACAACTAACAAAGGATTAAGTATAAAATACGTGTGTAACAAATATAAATCTTAATTTGGTAACAAATTGGGGATTTTCATATATGTACATATGATGCCTACTCCCTACATCCTTTTTCAATTGTTAATTTTAATTCTTTAACATTATTAGTCGACAAAAAAAGTGTTCGCTGCTATTTGTTACATATATTACATTGTTACAAAAATGTTGTAACAAATGTAACAAATTCGAAAAAAGCGCTACTTTAGAGCAATTCTGCTTACAATTGGATGCTTGACATCTATTTAAGAATTAATTACGATGTGAGAACAGAAATTATACAAAAATAACATTTTCACCTTTATCCTGTTAACCCGAGAATTAGAATTACATTTTCAACTCATTTCATAATAGGAACTTTTTCCGGTGGAGGGGGAACTGGTTGGAGAGCGCCTCTTCTTTTTCCTAGGGGCCTTTAAAGTTTGTATAGGGAAATGTCAAATTTTGACCTATCGCCCGTTGTACTAAGGTGGGGGTGTGGAGTACAATTGTTGTACTGAAGAAATCGGTAGTCTCCCCTCCCCTCCTTTCTAGAGGCCTTTAAAGTTTGTATGGGAAATGTCAAATTTTAACTTTTATCGCTAGGGTGCTTACGAATAAGAGAATACCTTCCCCACTCCCTTCTACGGAAGTGAGCCCTTAAACTAAAATTTAGTCGAAAAAAGTTCCTATTGTGAAACGAGTAGAAGTTAATTTAATTCCCCAGTCAACAGGTTAAAAATGTTTATGACGAAAAAAGCCGTCATCCCCATTGGAGATGTCTTCCTAAGATGACGAAATATTTCGTCATACCCGATTAAAAGGTTAGGTAATAAGAGATATAATGAGCTTAATGCTTAAATGTATGTACAATTAAAGAGTAGGTACATGGTGGTATTTGTTACATTTATTACATTGTTACAAATATTTTGTAACAAATGTAACAAATTCGAAAAAATTGCTACTTTAGCAATTCTACTTACAATTTGATGCTTGGCATTATTCCAGAATTAATTTTACGAGGTGAGAACAGAACAAGAATTATAAAAAAATCTTTAAGTAAAAACAGATATAATGAGCTTAATGCTTAAATGTATGTACAATTAAAGAGTACATGAAAAATATTAGTTCCAATATGTTGTTATTTACTTCCCTTAATTAAAAAAAAAAACCTCAAATTATACCCATAACACTGGTTCCAATTAGTTTACTCTATGTTACATATAAATGTTTCAACAATATTTTTAACTAAAATAAACAATTTTTTTTTTGTTAAATACGAGTATAACAAAATTATATTGGCTGGAGCAACTGGACAACTAAAATGGTGTTTGGTACATGGTTTTGTGGTTATTATACTATTCCCTTGACTGTAATAAAACGAATCTACCTGAATGGTGGTTTTCACCATTCAAATTAACAGTTTTTTGGAACATTTCATCTATACGTTTGGAAATTACGTAAAATACCATCGGCCATATTGAAGCAAAATTGTTGGATAAAATTATTTTTTTATTTTTTTTATTGAAAAAGTTAAATCAAATTTGGTGATTTTGTACATTTCAATGGAATGTTTCAATCAATTGAAATTAACTATATTTTTGGGTTAATTATTTGGGACCGTAGAAATTCCGTACATTGTAAACATTACAGTTAATTACTACATAAAACCACAATATTATCGTCATTAAAATAATGGCAGGTAGAATATTACTCGGAATAATTAGAAGATTTACAAATGTTGGAAAGGGAATGCGTACTTGTAGATATATATGTGGGTCGTTAGAATACCTTTTAGTTTTACATTGTATTTGAAGTAAGTAAATTAATATAACTAAGGAGAAATGAAACTTTCAATAACTTTGTAAAACAACAACTAAATGTAAATAATTGACCGCTACAAAATGTTAGAAAGTATAAATACACAGAGAGAGAGAGAAAATCGATTTTGTATAATAGAAAGTAAAAGAAACACATTGTATATACATACTTCATTAATCCGATATTGTAAATTGTATCTGTCAATTCAGAATCTTTGGAAGCGTTTATAAAGTTGTAATTACATTTATTTCGAAATATAGAGCTAAACAGGATGTAGTTAAGTGTTAGATGGCATAAAACTAGCGATGTGGGAAAAAAATTCGAATAGATTTAAATCCAAAATAATCCAAACAGGATGCAATTGACTCACACTGTTCTGTTGAACGACTTCCGAATGATATTTGCTATTGTTTTGTTTGGTATAATGGGGAACCACTTTACAATTACCGGAAAAGCTACTTATCACATCACAGAGACAATTTTGCCGTCATTTTTAGCGAATCGATGGATATTAAAGTAAAATCTATAGTACCGCAAGGATCGATTGTTGGTCCATTTCTCTTTGAAGTAGTTAGCTTACTTGTTAACAATTGCAGTGATACTTAGGGTTTCTAGTGGGTCATTACTGCAATTGCAGTTTATGGTAAATGTTCAAACATATATTTATTTATTTATTTATATTAATAAATATACACAAAGACGGCTAGTCTTATAAGCTAAGTGTGTATATTACTAAGATAATTTAAATTAGGCCAAATAAAAAGGAAAAAGTTAATATAAAGAAAAAAGTTAATATAAATCAAATTAAAGAAAATTAAAAATTAAAAATGTTCACTAATATCTACAAAAAATGTTAGAAAGAAAGAAACAATAACTGGCTTTCTGAGTGGATTCTTGAAATTCTTGCGCCCTTGTGTTAAGGATGTATGCATGGGCCGCCACTGTTTTTATACCCGTATGATGGTAATCAAATTGTCTTATTTGGTATAGAGTTTTTAATCAGCCCTATGCCCCTCTTGGCGGGGTTAAAAGACAAAATAAGATGGAGTTTTAAACGCCCCTTAATATTTATCGAAGAAAAAAATTCTTCCTCGTGTAATTCTACGTCGAAATTTCTATGTCCGTAGACCAAAAAGTTCCACGACTTACCGTTATGGAGCTGCAATCGATTTTATGTCATTTCTAGGGTTTTTAATCATTTACTTGAAAAATAATTGGATTACGGAAAAAATTAATATAACAAAAATGATAGAGAATAAAAAAATTAATATTTCATTAATAGATGGAAAAGTTCTACGATCTACCGTTATGGCGCTGCGATCAATTTTATGTCATTTTTAGGATTTTAAATCATTTCTATTCGATTTACGCAATATATATTTGTTGTACAGACACGGACAAAGTCGAAGATAATAAACCAGTACTCATTTGGGTATATTATAATCGGCTTAGGCAATTATTCCTTTTTTTTTAGTTTTTATCTATAGTATGTACGCAACGCCTCTGCATGTTAGATAATTTAGAAGCACAAGAAAATTGGGAAAATATTGAAGGATGCAGACACTTTATCAAACTGACCAATAAAATTCTCAATTTGAAAAAAAACTAAATTTGCCTATTGGCGGGACTCCTCACTGGTCATTGCATTGGCTTAATAAATATCTGCACAGACTACGGAATCACTACAGACGTCACATGTAGACTGTGCCATATTGAAGCAGAGACTTGCGGAACACATCCTATGGTGAATGTGAAGCACTAGCCCGCAGCAGACTTCAATATTTAGAATCAGCCTTTCACTCACCGAGAAAATGGATTGATTAATTTCCTAAATAGGATCAAAGTCATACTGGAAGGATTGTAAACTAGAGGTCAGTACAATAGATAGTTAAAGATCGCGGTGCTTTTGGACTGTATGAACCAACCTCTCCTATATCTAATTTTATCTAAAAAAAAACACACACACACACACATAAATTGCCCAAATATAATACACAAAATTTGCAATTAACGAATTAGGGTCGTCCCTATAATACATACTGACCATATTATATAATGTGCGGGTTCCATTTCTTCTTTTTATCCATTTATATATTTACTTTGGACAGAAGATAGCCCTTCTAATAGAGACATATTGCTGATAGTTATTTAAAATAAAGTACACTAAATATATATTTGCATACCATAAAAGGGGTTCAATAAATATTCTAAATATATGGGGCGGAAATCATTTTCGAGTGTTTATTTTGCACTTGTTTACCAACATGACCCCATCAAAATATCCTTCGATATTTTTCCCTTTTATACAATATGAACATGAAAATTTTATGATTTATGTATTGAAATCATAAAATCATAAGCACCATCATGAAAAACCCTCAACATCTCTCTTAACATTGTATAATGTCTATTCTTATATGCCTGTGTTGTCCTATGTATGTATGTATGTATATGTGTACACGAATACCTTCTACATGTGTATAAATTGGAAATTTTACTGGAAACGCGGCATCGAGGTAATATGGTTGAATAATTTTTTGGTACAACCCAAGAATCACCACCACCACCACCACCACAACCACCACCATCATCATCATGCCGGAAGTGAAAGATCATTTTAATATATAAAACTTCCAGCTCCTGATAATGGGGCATTTCAGTCAAAACAAAGTGCTAAAACCGGTGGCACAAAAAAAAAGCAGTAGAAGAAGAAGAAAAAGAAGTGGAAGAAAAAAAAAGTTTTGTTTTCTTTGGCATACAAACCCATTAGCGGACGGGCGGGGGAGTTCGAGGGGGGGATGAAGAGCAGCCACAGCCGCAGACAAACAGAGAGTACCATATCGAAGTATATCATATTTCATAAACATATTAAAGTTGCTGCTACCCATTTTCTGTGCCATATCCTTTGACCTAAAAGTAAAGTTTTCTTCCTCTATGTATATATGTGTGTGTGTGTGTGTATCAGGCACTTTTTTGAAAAATTTATTTATATTTTTGAGAGTTTGAATATGGTATAAATTTACCTCTATAAAGTTTCCAAAAATTTGTTGTATTTGGGGTGAAACAAGAAACAAAGTAAGTATAGTACCTACCCGGAGTTTTATAATAGATAGATAGATAGATAGATAGAGAGAGAGAGAGAGAGATAGAGAGAGAATGAGCACACAGTTGGTGTTGTGGCGCACGATCCTACCATAAGGAAATTTTATTGAGTTCGTTTCGATTAGGTATTAGTTTTTCATGGCACGATTTGTGTGCATGAATGAATAATACGGAAGGAAAATATGTTTTGAAAGTCTTTGTAAAAAAACAATTTTAAATATTTGATTCGATAGAACAACACGGTTGAAGTACAATGATGCATAAAACTGTGGGTGGATGGTTAATATAGCGATACAAACGAAAGTTCTATAGTCCCCCACCTTCTCTCAAAAAAAAAAGAAAAAAAATGAAAGGAGAAAAGAGTAAGCGTAAGCAATACGATAATAAGGGGGCCCAGGAAATGAGCTTTTCTGTATTTTTGAGTATATTTTATTATGAAATGAGGAAATGAAGAAATGTGTTGAAATAAAATTTATGGAAATTCTAATGGAATAACAAGGAGTTGAAGATATTGTTAAACAAACTCTTTACATTGTGTTTGTTCATTTCTTTCGATACAACCATAAGAGTTTGACTGTCGAGAACTGAGATATTTAAATAAATATAAAGGAGACATTGAAAATAGGAAATATTCAATATTCAATGTGGGTTTTTTTTTTACCCAACCCTACGAATTCAAAATTAAATAATGAGGCCGCTATATATTGGAAAATATTAAATATTAAAGAAAATATTTGGTTAAAGTTTTTTAATAAGCAAAATTGTCGAATTTGAAGATAAAAGTCCTGTAGGAGCATTATTTTCATTTGGCTGCCATTTTAAGTTTTATCTAAAAATATTACAATCACATATTTGTTTATATTTCTAATTCAAAATTTTCTAGCCAGTCTTTTGGATTGGGTCTCAGTTAACCCATTAATGGCTGACCGTCCGATTCCTTCATCAGATTTTTTTGCCCAGGTGAATACATTTTTCTCAGATAGAAGTCACCTAAACCAATTAGGCACCAAGACGGTTTTCTGATTTTCCAGCCCCCCCCCAATTTTGCAGGGCCATTTCCGTGCAATTTTTCCGATTTTGTAAACTTCCTGACCTTTGATCCGTTAACTACCCCTCAAGGCATGCTATACTATATGACCCCCAAATTATTTTTAAGTAGTCCTATTCTTCATCTACCTGTCCATGAAAACCAATTCGCAATACCTCACCTCACCTGGCTCTAGCTAGATTTTTTTCTAAGATTGCTCTATTTTTGGGTATTATTCGACCCACTAGCTGTTAATGGGTTAATGTAATTCATCCATACCACCAGGAAAACCAAGGATAGCACAGTCGTTTATGATATTTAACAGTGTCTTCTACAAAGCAAGGTGATGGTTTTAGGTGCCACTTATGCATAAGGTGTAGTTTTATCTATCCTGGCCCGTTCCAAGGCGATTTAGTGTGGTCCGTTATTTTCTTCGCATATCAACACCAGAGACATTTGCGATTATCATTTTGTTTGACATATGCCGTTTTATATTAAACTCCTCTGATGGTGCAGTTGGAACAGCAGATTTGACCATATTGGCCGGCGGGATTTGAGACGATGATCTCCGGTAAATTATTAAAATTCTGGGTGTGTCGGCCAAGCTACTGGCTTTCGCATACCTACATCTGTAAGAAAATCTCTACATCTACGTAGTTATATCAGACGGTGTGCAAATATTGGAAAGGATTGCCAGCCACTACTGGACAGGTGTGTGAATTTAAGTGTCCCAGAGAACATATGCATCGTTATGCTCCGTTGCAGATCTAGTTTCTCTGGGCATACCGACCAATTGGATTAGTACATTGAGTGGTTGCTCTTGGAGCGGGAAGTCCTGGGTTCAAGACCGACTGGGAATGAAGTGTTTTTCTTTGGTATGTTAATTTGAATCTGAGGCCGGGTGATTGTATTGCACTTAAAAACAGTCTAAATAATGACAATATCTCTGAAATGGTAAGGCTTAGCGTTGAAATGGCGAGCATTTGTAAGGTTTCCGTAAAATTGAAAAGGATATCTAATAGGTCCATCTATAAAGGTCTCTCTCACGCTAAACTAAACAAACTAACTAACTTCTCTTGGCATGTTTGCTACTGTTCCAAACTACACAGTAATCTGCTGTTTAGTAGACAAGAGCTGGTCCCGATGTTCTTAAAGACTATATTGATGGCTTATATACAATACCCGCTAACTCATTTTTATATACTTTTCAGGAGACAGTAAAACTAAAGTTGGTGCGTATAGCATATTGAGTTAACGGATGGTCAAACATTAAAAAAAAAACTAAATTTTTGTGATAATTTTACCATAGATGCAGGGTTGCATAAACATCAATTTTATGCAATAAAAAAAATCGGTAAAATGAATTAGCGGGTATTGTATAATAAGCCATCGAAGAAAATTATAATAATAATTGGCCATGATATATAGAATATTGGATAAAACTCATTGAATTTTATTAGAAGGAAAATATGTTCGAGAAGAAATTTGCCGCCGTCGAAAACTTTAACGAAACTTTTCCAAATAAAATAAATTTCTATTCAAATTCTGACATTTTATTCATTGAGTTTTTATTTTAATGAGAGATTTTTCTGATTTTCCATGCCATACATGAGACTCAAGAGTATTTATAAGTAGTACTTCAGGATTTCATTATTTAAAACACTAAATTGGAACTGCTGTTGTTGCTTATAAATGTAAATTTTGTTTGTCTACTCCAAATGAGATATTTCTTCTTCTTTTGTGTGTATGTGTGTGTGTGTGCAGGGCCGGTTCTGCCATATGTGCAAGGTGTGCAGCGTGACCTTTACTATATTCACAAGTATTGTAGCCCTAGAGTAAAATCTCTATTATTTTTGGAGCAAATCGGACAAAATATAGGTGAGGCTGTGGTACAATCGGAACCTAATTTTTATCATTTGCTCGAAAGGTAGTAAGAATGTAGAAAAAATTAATATTACAACAATTATAGATACCAAAAAGTTCCACGACATACCGTTATGGCACTGGAATCAATTTTATTTAATTTTTAGGGTTTCCAATCATTTACTCGTGAAATACAGGTAGTCCGCGACTTACGACCGAGATAGGTTCCTAGACATTGGTCGTAAGTCGAGTTTCATTTAAAAAAACAACAAAAAATAATAAAATCCAACTTAAGTACAATCGGAAGTGTACAATATGCAGATTAGCGTGGTTTAAAAATACATGACAAAAATGTTGTTCATGCTAGAGGGTCTCAATTCTACCCAATTTGTTTCAAAATACAAAAAAAGGAAGTACGTATTTTTGGTTTTTTAAAATTTTGATTTCAAATGGTGCCAAATAGGATTTCAAATAGTCTATAGTCTATAGAGACCTGAAGTTTCCCATGTAAATTGTATGGGGGAAAATCACTTTTTGGGATTTTTTGAATTCAAGGTTAGGAAAATTCTTGCATTAAATAATAGAAGTACTAAATCATAGAAGTGTGAATATTTTCCTATTTAAAAAGAAAATTGAATATTTCATTTATAGACCAAAAAGTTCCACGACCTACCGTTATGGCGCTGCAATAAATTTGATGTCAATTCTAGGGTTTTTAATATCATTGGCATTTCGTATAATATTTATGACTTATTTTATTTACAAACAATAATTGCACACAGGCGGCTAAACATCTAGAACCGGCCCTGTGTCTGTATGTGTGTGTGTGGTAGGTTTTTTTTGTTTTCGGTTGAAAAACTTGGTCAAAAATGTTTGTCAAAGCCAATACCATTAACTTTTCATGTTCCATTTTGATATTCACATATAAAACAAAATAGTAACTCTACATACTCGTACAATGTACTTAAGTAGTTGTGGTTTTATTTAGATATACTCAAATAGTTTATTTACTAAAAGCTTTCTATACGACTGCAATATGTATTCAACGAATTGAGTAAATTACCGTATATAATTCTCTTTGTCATTTTGAACTAAGATGTACTTTGTATACTTTATTAGTATTACATACATATATGAAATAAGCTGAAAAGTCAAAGTTCATTTTCTTTCAGACAATAAAGTTTCATGTCATCTCATAGGTATGTAAATATGAAATTGAACTTTATTTATGAAGTGTCTCTAAGGGCCTTTGTAATCAAAATAACTCCACAATAATGTAATATAGAAGAATTCACCAGATAATGAAATTACAAAGCTGTTAGGTAAAGCTACAACGGCTTCCATACTAAAACTATTCGCCTCTTCTCCATTTTTCAATTTTATATATAAGAATTGTGAGAAAATTGTCATTTGATTGGACATATTTTAGTATTTAGGGGGGGGTCCTATAAGGGTTAAAGATGGATCAAAAATGGTGATCCCCAATTATGCAGTACAAAAAATAAAAACTTTTTTGTATAGTATAGTATTTACAATTTTTTTCAAAATTTTGTTATTTAGTGGAAGAAAATACGAAAAAATAGGTTTCATTGTAAAAAATTTGGAGGGGGGATTTTGCCCCTTTTATAATACCAGTTGCTCTATACATATTTCAACCAAGCATAAATAATTCAAGCTTCTAGCTCAACGCGTTCTAAAGTTATCCGAATAACCCAAAATTTGTATTACAAAAGTGGAGAATTTTCTTTTAAATTTTATACACTCAGGCGAAAAAGTGATCGTACACCTTAAATTTTTATTTAAATTGCTTATCTAAAATAAGGACCGATCTTTCTGGATTAAGTTTGTTTTTTTACCAACGAGAATAAATTCGATTTATTTGTCTAGAACGGTAGATGAAAAGTGTGGAAAACAAATACCCACTTTGAAACAGAGAATTTGATGCCCAACAGTGAAATACACTAGTGGACATATGATGGTGTGGAGATCCATTGTTGCATCAGAAATGAGAAATTTGATTATCATTATAGACACAATGGACACAGTTACTCATACATAAAAATTAAAAAAAATAAATCTCCAGGAATGTGCAGACAAAATGGCTCTCGAACGTGACAATATATTTTAACAAGACAACGACCCAAAGCATTCTTAACTAAATGATGCGTTGTTATGAACACTTTAGAGTACCCTGAAATTCTGAAATATTAAAAAAAACCCTGTCCAGTCGCCGGACATTAATCCCATTGTGGATCTGTGGGACGAGCTCAACCGGACGATAAAAATAAGGTAAATAATCAGTAAAAAATCATTAAAAGAGGTTTTGCTAATAGAGTAGACAAATATTTCACAAGAGGTGACGAACAATTTGGTAGATTCCCAGATGTCCAGGCAAACGAAATCCATAATACAATCGAAAGGATACCCTAGAAAATATTAAACTGTGGTAATTTAATTTTTTTTGTAGTGTACGATGACTTTTTGTGCGTTAAAAATGACACTAAATTAGTTTTTTATAAGTGATTTGTTAAATAAATGAATTTTAATGTTGCTATTCTGTTAACAAAGGTATTTAAGAAATTATTTATTATAAGAGATTTGAGATTAATATTATGCAATTTAAATAAAAATGTCAGGTGTACGATCACTTTTTGCGCTGTGTGTATAAGAATTCCAGACATTTTTCTTTTTAAGATATCCACTTACATACATTTAAGTTTTTTTGTGCATATTTATTAGAACATTACATAAAATATAAATTTTTTAGTTTCACTCTAGCTTATATATATATCGATGGCTTATATACAATACCCGGTAACTCATTTTTACCGATTTTTTTTTATTGCATAATATTAATGTTTATGCAACCCTGCACCTATGGTAAAATTATAACAAAAAGTTTGTTTTAAAAATTTCGTTTTTCTTTGCAATGGTAACCCAATACGCTATGCCAGGGGTCGGCAAACAATTTTTGGAAAGGGTCAGATTGAATAAATTTTAAGCTCGGCGAGCCAGGTAGAAAACTTGAAAATATTTACACGGAAAATTTTTTTATTTACTATTTCTTCATTAGTGCATCGCTAAAAGAAAACTGAGAGAACTGGCAACACTAGTTCTACGGCGAAGTTCAGTGCTGCCGGTTCAAGTTTTTTGGAAGGTATAGATTTCTTGTAACCGATAGTAGTATTTCTGGTGGATGGATACTATCGAAGTTTCAAAGTTGATTAGCAATTGATTAGATGTTTTTGGAGCTTCGTCACTTAACAATTTGGTTAGGGTTAGGTTATGCTATTGACCACTGAGAACTAAAAGATCTATTGTAGATGCCCCTACAGTAATAGTCACATATTAAGTGGACACATCATCAAACATTGTACCTTGCATAATAATACACCAAGACCTCGCTTTGCGTCGTTTCGTTTTTTCGAAGTTGCGTCGCTGCTGAATTAGTACTAATTTTCATTGTGCGTCGTTAGATTTTCGAAGTTGCGTTG
>JANSTT010017081.1:0-18538 GCA_026745375.1 Platyura marginata | reverse complement strand
ATTTGATTAAAAAAATTTTTCTGTTAAATTTTAAAATCTTTTTTTTTATTTAAATGATTGTATTTTTGTACGCGATCGTATTGTCGGTTTTATTAGCTAATCAGGGACGGAAGCTACACCTATTTTTCTAAATATTAGTAAAATTAGGCTCCTTTTGTGTTGTTTGAATTTGCGCTAGAAATTGTTAATAGATCGGAAAATTCTATTTTTCACAAAATACTCAGTACATTTCCAGAAATTTTTCTAACTATGTGGATTTTGATTCCCCGGATCGATCTACCCTAATGTACATATACAAACACATTACATTACATATAATACTATACTTTACTTTTTTTTACTATAAATACTTATTTTTACTTGGTATCTTATCAGTATTACAGCACTATACAAGTATACAATAATAGTTAAAATTAAATTAAAACCACATATTTGATTTATACATAGTAATTAGGTACCTACTACATCTACTACTGAATGATTACGAGCACAATTATATTTAGAATTTATTCATTTACAGCTGGTGGCTAAAGATGACAATTTTAATTCATCTATAAAATTCAAAACTCAAACATTTTTGAATGTTACAATCGAAAATTTCGGAATGACATAAAAAAGTATCTGTAAACTGTCCAATTCAACCAATCAGCGCTTTAATGTGACATTGACAATGATGACAATAATGGAATGAAAGCCACACTAAACCCTAGCGATAATTGAAGAAAGTTTTGATGGTTCATATTCAATTCTATAACAAGAATGATCAATCACAAAGTTTAAATTTAATTTATAATTTAGTACCAACTTCAGTTCTTATGGATGTTTCTAAATTGAGAAATATATACACCTAGCCCTCGATTTGTGCGGTACTTGATTTACACGGTTTTGCTTTTACATGATTTGTAAATTAAAAATCTTTTATTTCTATTATTTTATATTTTACGCTCTCGTTGTATGTTGTGTCTCGTTTTACACGATTTCGATTTACACGGATTTGTCGTGGAACATATCTACCGTGTAAATCGAGGGATGGGTGTATGTATACATACTTTGTATCAATTTAACCCTAATCCTACTAAGTTGTGTCTTTAAGACACATTTCATTTTAAAAACTCTCCTAAATATTTAATACGTATATTACCGATCGGAGGCTGTATGTATTTTACGTTTTTTGACATTATTGACATTTTTACACCAAAAAAAATTAAAATTAAATTTTTAACTTTTTATCTATATTTAAATTTAATAAAAATAAAAATTACTGGCTTAACCTACCAAGGTGTGTCTGAAAGACCCACATAGTATCGTCGGTATAGTTTATGCGCGCAGCGTGAGAGATGAGGGTGCCATTCAACCCCTGCCCCTTCCCTGGCCAACCAAATGGCTCAGTGGATTGAGTGGTTTTCTATGAAGCGTAAGGTACCGGGTTCCTCAAGTCCTGCTTACAAAGAAAGATGCTATCATATCAATGAGATAAATGTAACTGGTCACCAATAGAGGTTTGACATGGGATAAATATGGGATAGCTATGGACCCAAAAAAAGTTGTCTGTGCTAGGTATATAAATATGAGCACCACCAACCTAACCTTACCTAATGTACAATATGTTATCATTCTTTATATTTGTTGTCAAAAATCCTAGAAATTACATAAAATTGATTGCATTCCACTATCTTTCGAATAAATGATAAAAATTAGGTTTACACTGTACCACAGTCTCCCCTATATTTTAACCAATTTTTTTGTTTGTTTGATTTTTGAAATAAAAATCGAATTAATTAAAAATTATACCACATCTATGAATAATATACCACAAAAAGACGAATTTCTGTGGTGTGTCTGAAAGACACATTGGTAGGCTGTGCAACAAAAATAGACTGGTTGGTTTAGGGTATTTGTGTCTTTATGTTGCTATATTTACAATGTTTTATTTTGTATCGATCAAAGTCCTTTTGTCAATTAATTAAAGCTATTCGGATTATTCACTTGATAAGTTTAATCATAACATTATTAATAGTGTATCATCCCTAAACGCATTAATTGTTTCCTGTATGCTTTTATACGCGTTATATACAAACTGTAATCTAAACTAAAGCTTTATATAATTTCCAGGTCACTCAAGTGTACACGCATACGGATTCACATACAATTATTTACATCCCTTGCCCTAAGCTGCTTTGCATGGTTGCTGTGGTACAAAATAATTGTTGAACATCCCGATGTAATTGCAAACAATTCGGTAAATTACTTGTTGTAAAATATTTAAGTACATTTTAATCTTATTTTCGCAATATAGTGATAATCGTTTTGGTTTATTTATGTAATTTCTTCCTTGAGTTTTTTCTTTTTTTTTTTTCTTTTATTATTCTCTAACCAACTTTTAAAGCATTGTCTTAATATACTTCTCACGTTTCATCTGAATTACAAATTTTATTCCACCAAACATTCCCCTCGATTTAATTTTAAACTTTACAAGTTTATTAGTTTAGAAAATAAGGGATGCAATGTATAAAAGGCCTTTTTATTTACCGAATAGATTAGGTGAGAAAACTTTAAGCTTTAAGCTTCAAAGGAAATTAATTCGTCTACACCTACACCCCTCAATTTTGTTTCAAGGAGTTAATGATTGAAATCCTTGGTGAAAAGAAAAAAAACATTTTTCTATTTTATTGCTGAAGTTGCTTCTACGATGAAATTATATATACTTACGTACATTTGGTAGGTTGGCGTAAGAGAAGTTACCAGGTAGAGTAAGAATTTTGTATCCACTTTTTGAGTACATAATTATGTGGATATTTTATGGGTTTCGGTGTTGGTTTGCTCAAACTTTTTTTAATAATAATTTCGGCTTAGTATTTTATTAATTACAGTAAATGATGATGGTAAGATGAAAAATATTAATATGTCTCGCTAGAAATAGAAGAACATCTATGTAGTTGAATATATTCAAGTAGAAGAATTTATAATATGGTCACAAGAGGTACTAGTCAAAATTGAAGTTATAGTGGTTTATCGCACCTTCATATGAAGGTACAGCCGCCCACTGGCGGTCATAAACTTGGAAAACAACGAACGACAACCGTAATTGAGTATTTATTTGAAGTTTGGAAGTATGGTTTTGAGAATGGATCTGTTCCCAGTCCCAACATCGGATCCCACTACCACACATACACGATTCTTATTTTTTTTTCCATTACCTACCTTAAGCCCGTTTAACACGATGAAAAATTCGCGATTTGTGAAATCGATAATTTTCGAAGCATTGGTTTTACTTTCATTTTTGAAAAATTTTAAATCGAAATTTTTGTGAAATATTCACGTTTTGGATATTTTTAATTGTAAAACTGCAATAAAAATTTCGCTCGCTCGCCTGTATACACGCTAATTTTCGAACGCGTTGAGTTAGCGACTTGAAATTTTGGCAGCGTTGTTTTTTTTGTGAATGTGCAAAATCGGTGCACTCCTTCGACCCCATCCCATACAAATTGGGAAAGGGTGAGGAAATGGTAGGGAAGGGTGAGGAAATGTGGAGGAAGGGTAAGGAAAAGTGTGGGAAGGATGGGGAAAAGTGGGAAGAGGATAAGGAAAAGGAAGGAAGGGTGGAGTAAAGGAAGGAAGGGTGGGGAAAAGTAGGGAAAAGTGGGGGAAAGATGGAGAACGTTGGGAAAAGGTTTGAAAAATGAAGGGAAGGGTAGTTCTGTGTGGAAGCCCCGTAGGTTTACTGAGCAGTCTTTTTTTTGCTCTTCAACTTTTTAACATGTAGTACTCCGAAAATGTCTAAAATATATTTTACTGCTCGGATTAAAAACGACAGGCCCGTAACACGTAGATGGGACTTTGGCAAAGTTTTCTATCGCAAAAATCAGTATCGCGAAAGGAATAGAAGTATTTACACACACAATAAAATAGGAGTGTTTACACGTGTGAAACCAAACTTTGCCAAAGTGACCTTTTTGTTTATATCGCGTGAAAAACGTCGTCAGTTGCAGCTGCAAATTGATCATGTTGTCTTGGCAAAAAATTAAAACGTTGGCGACTGCCAGTATAATTGTATAAAACGGGGTTGGGATCGTTTTACTGTTTTTCAAAATCTTGTTTTTTATAATTTTGAAAAGCAAGGTTTTGAGAAGCAAGATTTTGAAAACAACATTTCTTACCAAAACAAGATTTTAAAAAGCAGGAAAACGACACGAACCCATAAAAACGTTACACGTATGACTTCGTTTATTACTCGTAAAAACTGTCAACAATATCGCGAAAGTGCTTTCGCGAAACCAACTTATCGATTTCGTGCAAAAGTTTCGCGATAGTCGAAAAATCATGTTCTCAGGTCGAAAGTAATATCGCGAAAAAAAAATGTCTCGATAGCAACGAAACGATATTTTTCGTAAAACATTTTTCTGCTCACATGCATTTCGTCACTTTGTGAAACTTTTTCGCGATCAACGTTCATCGTGTGAAACGGGCATTAGACCCTATAATGGAAATGAATAAAACACATATTTCTCTCATTCACAACACATTTTCCTCACTCAATATGCTTTTTCCCATTTATATACGCCCCAAAAACTCACCCTATATACATATGTATGTATATATATGTACGTACATGTACTGAAAAGCATTGTTATCATTGTAAGCTACTTTAAATTCGGAATACTGTCCATTATACCGCTCAAAGGATTTCATAAAAAAAAAATTCGAAAGGAACATTTTATTATTCATTTTTACGTATGAACTCTTTTTTATAAAAATTTTCTATTTTAAAGTCATCGTCATTAATTTTGCCCAAGCATTGATTGACAGGAATGTAATCCGATTCTTTTATGAGAATCTTGGTCCTTGGCAACGGTTGAAATGTGTAAACTTTATCGGATGACTTATTTTTCTCACTAAGTAATTGCAAACGTTTCGGTATTTGTTGCAATCTCTGCATTGGCGTTACAACATCCACCTTTGGTTGAGGTGAATGCGGTGAAATTGTTGGTATATTTGGTGATGGCGTTGTTGAAAAATCACTAACACTTGTGGCCATTAAGTCCCTGAACCGTGGACAACTACTCATGAATGCAATTCTTTTATTTTTACGTAGTTTTGTTCGTTTGATTGGTCGTTCAATCGTATTAAATCGTAATGTACCACATTTAGGACTGAAATCAATCGTTGGATATGATATAGGATTTCTTCGAGGATATTTTATCATGTGCATGTATGTTACGTCATTATTCATTGGTAAGTTTAAATTAGGATTTTCAGGAAATTTAGTGGATTTTTTAACCAATCGAAATACTTTCGATTTAAATGTCGAACACCATCCATGTCCTGCAATGTTTCTTATATTTGGCGGATCGCATGAATAAAATTGAAGTTTCAATTTTTTACTTTTCCTTGAATGTGTGAATCGTTTTTGTAAATTTCCTTTGTAACTATATCCTTTACGGCAAGAACATGCTATTTCTTTTGGATAATATCTGGCCGGTCCCGGTTGTATTGGCTTTACTGTAATGAATCGTTCACTTTCTGGAACACATGAAGCCGGATAAAATACTCTTGGTATTGGTTTCGTTTGTTTTGATTTTGGAACCCTTTTTATTGTTGAAAAAAATTATTTGAAGGCATATCTTAAGGAAAAATATTTACTTTTTAATGCAGTAGTTCTGTGGATAAAAGTCTGCTGGCGCAGGGCAATTAGGGTCCTTCGGACACAACGTTAAATCATTTAACATAATTCGAAGATAAGGTTTCTGTTTATTGCGTGATCCTAATGTAGTTTTGGTCTACTATGTAAGTAAAATACCGCCAAAATTTAATAATTAAAAATTATTTACCATGTCTTATTTTCATAACAAAATAATTTCGGGGATGATTTAATTTTTCGATTTCACCGGGAATATTATAAAACATTGTTTTTGATCCTTTAAATTTTTTGGGCGCTAAGTGGCCTATAATGGACGAGTCATTTCGTTCTCCTGTAATATTATTGCAAATAAATTACTTGATCGAGATTAAAAAAAAACACGAAAATACCCGTAAAACAAGCATATGGTCCTTTGGTTCCGGTTTGTTTTTCAATAATATTCGCGACATCATTCGTTTTAATCGCATATCTGTTTGGTGCTGGCGTAATGTTGTACTCCTTGATTTTGAACCTTGACTGTGTAGTTGGCATTTCAAATGTTGGTTGAGATAATTGTTTGGCTTTCTTTTGTTTCACATTTACTATAAAATATTATGTTTAGGGGGACAATTTATCGCAAACAGTTTATCGTAAGATTTATTTATTGTGAAAAAGAACGAAATTAACCGATTAGATTTATAGCACCCGCTAAGGTTCAAGTTTACATTTATTTTCATTATTCGGTGTTTACGATTCCTTAAAAATGCGTTTAATTTTGGTTATCGAAGGTCGTTAAAAAATTTTTCTCCAATTTGTCGTAAAACAATTTAACATTTGACAGTTTATTATAAAGTACTTAAAATGCCTTACGACAAACGGTCCGGTGCCATTAATACATCTCAACTGGATAATTCATCCAGGGCCGGATACACTAAGCTTAACTAATTTTTTTTGTAAAATATACGAAAGGCAATGTCTACAATTGAAAAGACACACTAAAATTATTTTATAAATATCAACATGACTGAATCTTGTTTTTACATTTTTTGTTGCATTGAACTTATTGCGCACATATAAATGAAACTGCTGAAGTTCATTAATTCATTCATAACATTTTGAAAATGGCTATTAATTTAATAATTTAAATAATAAATTCAGCTATGAAAAATGTATGTGGTGCCCCCGAATCACTTGATGCCCTAAGCACGTGCCCCACTGAATTAATCCCAAGTGAAAATGTAAAATAAAACTTTTTACGAAAATTGTTCGTCAAAATTTGGAATTTAATAACTACATCATAATAAGACATTCAATAGTGCCAACAGCTATTGTTCACGCTATTGTGAATCAGGAACTATAGTACTTACAGTTCAGTTAGTATTTTGTAAGAAACGTAAACTTTCCATGACGAATATCACGCGAATATTTTTAAGAGCTTGAATATTCATCTGCATAACCTCACATTTTATATAAATAAATTAGATACCTTTAACGGTGTAAAATCTGTTATAGTTCATCATCTGTTTTATTAAAGTACTTCGCTGCTCATTTTTATCATTAGTAATAAATAGTCCTGGTAATTAATAATTGATTAAATATTTTTTTTTATGATTAAGAAACTTTTTAAAATTTACTTTTGTTCATAAGAAGCGGTAACTCATACTCCAATGGAATAAAAGTCATTTTTTCCAAAAATTTGGAATCGGCGAAAAAATTTGATCCATAAAATTCCATTTTGGTAAATAATTTGTGAATCGAAATTTTGTAATGAAAATTGTTTTACAATATTTACCCACCAGTAATTGCAAATCGAAAATAGTAAATTCAACAACTGACAGCAACTATTCGAAAACTTGATTAAAATTAATCAAAGTTTTGTCCTAGTTATAAAACATTGGTTGTGTGGTCCCCGACCATTTAGTGATAAGTGGATGAAGAGAAAACTCGTTAATAGCTATTGTTGTGCCTTTCACCCCTGGCCCCTAAGTAGACTTTATGTAAAATAAATCTAAATATTAAAGAAAGTCAATAATATTAATAGGGCTATGAATTAATAAATTTAAAAAAAGAGTAGAAACTCCTTCCTCATTATTGGTTCTTAGAGAATTAACAAAACCTACATAAATAAATTTGAAATTGATATACTATATAAGTAACGTCTATCATCCCAGTATCTATAGTGGTATTAAATCTTAAGCAAACTTCTTATAGTATGAAATAAGCATGAAAATTGAATTTTTATTTTTGGAACCTTAAAGGTACTAAATATAATACTTTGGTGCTAAATAGTAATAAATGGGTACGTAGGCGTTTTAAGTTTAGACATGATCGGGAAAATTTGTCCGGTTGGGGTGATATGAATTATTATTTTCAGCTATAACTTTGTAACCTTGAAGGTACTAAATATAATACTTTGGTACTAAATATAATACTTTGATACATATTAAAAATAATAATTTGGTACTAAATATAATAATTTGGTACTAAATATAATACTTTGTTACTAAATAGTACTAAGTGGGTACTAAATCTGTGCTAAGTTTTAACTGGACCGGAAACATTTATCTGGCTTATGTAGGGAGAAAAACGAATGTGAAACAAAAAAACCACCGACTATGTATTTACTTTGGTGAGATCTTAAATCATCTCATCCTCGACTTCAGCACACTTTAAAGTTTGTGTAGAAAGACAATACTCTTTTGGGTTAAATGAAGTGAGATAGTTGACTTTAGGAGTGACGAAGTGTGGACGTCCAGATAATTCTATATTAAAGAAGCCTGAGGAACGGTTTAAGCTGCGGAAGCAAATGACACGCAACGATTAAATGTGTTTTAATTATGTTTGCACTTTTTGAGAAATACCCGGATCAATTATGCAAAATTCAATAATTGCTAGAGAAGCGAGCAAAATTTAAATAAATTCTTTGTTAAGTATTGAGTATTGAGTGTTGGGTTGGGGGTGATTGATGCGCCTCGACCTATTTAGATCTATTGTGCCCCCCCTTCTTACTTCTATCTTCATGGAGCCACTCCATTATCTAGAGTACTTCCTCAAGTCCAGTTTCCCTTAGTAATTTTAGGATCTTGAGTGGATTTAGGGATGGAAAGTCCCTCTCGGCTAGTCAGTACTCCCCCAGGTGATCTCTTCTTTTGTGGATAAGTGCTCCACATTCCGTGATGAGATGTATTGGGGTTTCATCTGCTTCTTCACGTGCCGCTTTCTTCCAGACCTAGCTTCTTTAGGTGTCCCTTAAGCCTGCAGTGGTATGTCAGGAATGCCGTCAGCATTCTAAGTCTGTTTTTGCTAATTCTTATGCTAGCTTCATACCTCTTTCGGTTATAATTCCCGAGTAGAATTTTGGATTGCCTTAGCTTAGGAAGTTCATTCCATAGCTTGGCTCTTCTCTCTTCTTTCTCCTTTTTCAGTTCTCCACGGATTGTTTTTATACCGATCCCACAAAAAGGCTCTGGTCCATTGAAACAGGTAGATGCCCCTTTTCTTGCCAGCTTTTTTTATTTTAAATTCTTTGTTATTTGACTAGCATAGTTCCGTCTGTTGAACGAGTAAAATATTAAACTAAGATCAAAATGAATATTTTCAATATAATCTGTCTATCAGTTAAAAAATAACAGATTTTAATCTGTTTTCCCATTTCACTATAACAATTCGAAAGCAGAATTTTAAATAAATCCCAAATCACAACAAGTACAATGAGCGAATTCTTACACACTTGTGAAAACCAATTCTAAATTTAAGTTTACATTATAAAATCGATGAACATTTTAAAAAGTAATAATATTCTCACAGTTATTTGCTATTAACATTGAAATGAGATTGAATTTACATATCTCTAACGCCAACAATATTCAAGTACTTCCATTCCGTTTTAAGAAAATTTTCCGATATTTTTCCATTATCATTGGAAAATCGTTTCAAATGAATTTCGAACTTAAGCTTTATAAAGAATTGGTGAAATTTATTTTTTATTTGCAGTGTTTGAATTTTGTATAACCGAACCGTAATACATTTTCCCTCATGTACATATATACATATATATATATATATATATATATGTATGTGTACCTAATAATTTTCCTAGATTTTTCGATAATTTCCTTATTTTTTATTACTGCCTTTCAGATATGGTGCGTGACTTTACATATAATCCTCCATTACTTAATGCTAGCAAATTATTTTTGGATGTTCTGTGAGGGCCTACATCTGCATTTGGTATTGGTTGTGGTAAGTCGACCGCAGTATAAATAATTCGATTACGATTATATGTTTCAATAAAATAAATTTCCCCTGAGGTTTTTGTCAAAGACTCTGTGGCGATGCGATGGTTTTTATTTATTGGATGGATTGCACCGATTATTTTAGTGAGCATATACGCTGGAGCACGTGAATATTTACAAGACGGTGCAAAACAGTAATAATTTCCAAAAATTAAATTGATTTGATTTTGTTTGAATATGTAAATAAAATTAATATTAGTTGCTGGATGGAAGACAGTTCAACCATGTGGATACTCAGAATTCCCGTTCTAATATCATTGTTAGCTTCAATAGGTAACGACGGTAACTTTTTAACGTTCAGATTCTAAAAATTATCGAAATTACTTAGTATTTCTGGTGAATGTGGTGCGTGTATTATGCAACAAACTCCATCCAGGAACAGCACAATTAGCACCGTTAGCATTACGAAAAGCTCTCCGAGCAACACTCATATTGGTGAGCTTTTTCCGTTCTACTTGTAGCCTATATATAATTATTTACGTTTTAAGGTTCCCCTATTTGGTTTACACTACATATTGCTACCTTTTCGACCTGAAGTAGGAGGTTATTTCGATAAAGTGTACCAAATTACTTCAGCGCTACTCATCAGCTTACAGGTCTTTAACATTTTTTTTTTTATTTATTTAAATTTTATGTAGAACAAAAACTCATGATCTACATTTTCATGTTTTTCGAGTTATGAGGCTTTTGTATACACTTTAAACATTACAGTCAATGAATTTTAAATTTGATTTTTCTTAGTAAGTAATAAAAAATGTCGTCTTCTACAATACGAAGATAGATAATTGAAAAATACATAGAAAAATGTAAAAAATGAGTTTTCGACAAAAGTGTAGACTTTTTATTCTGCATACATAATATAAACGATATGTAAGTATTCAATTCGGTAACTTCATGAATAAAATGTTTTTTTATTTTTTCTAATGACAATCTAATCAGTTCAACCAGTGGCGGCTCGTGACAATTATTAATCACATAATAATAATAATAATTCAAGGTTACGAAAATTCTTGCATTAAACAATAGAAGTACTAGATCATAGAAGTGTGAATATTTAAAATATACTAATGCAATCGTGTACGCAATTATTATTTGGTGGAAAATTTAAAATTGGATTTTTTTTTTGTTATCGTATTGCTTTTTATTACAACAATCGATTATATGTTGGCCATTTTATATTTTAAGAATGGATTACTAAAATTAATCAGTAACATTTTAATTTTTAAATAACTTTAATGTGACGTCTCACTCACACATGCACTGACTACAGCGCGCAATCAATATATAACTCTAATTAAGATCGAACTACATTTTTATAATCTAATACATAATCTAGAACACACCTCCACGGTACCTCGAAAGCTACCATTAAATCAAAAAAATGTAAACTTTCATGGAATTGACCATTTTGAGCACTTTATTCTCATTGTTTTCTTCAAAAAGTACTACTAATAGTCTAGTTAATTTTGATTTATTTAAATAAATTCAGGTCTCCATAATGACCATTTACTATTAAAATATTGAAGAACCAAAAAATACGTACCTACTTGCTTTTTTCGAATTTATTAAAAAAAATTAATTAAAAGGTCGTAAGTGTGAACCGTCGTAAGTCGAGCAGTCGTAAGTCGGGGACTACCCGTATTTAAAACAAAAAAACTTGCTAAATAACATTTTTGGAAAAAATTAACTCTTTAAGGTCTATCTCTATATATTTTGAACATGAAAGGGTAAATCAAGAAGTTTCAAAAAGCTACTCATCTTTCTTAAAATTTAATTGTAAATACTGTTGCGTTTCCCGTTGTTGGTCAAGCGGTATTATTTCACGAAAACGCAATTATTTCAATTTGACAAAATTTATTGTATATAAAAAAAAATAAACTAAATGAAACCACAAAAATGATATTACCGAAAATTCAAAATCAAGAAAAGCTACGTTAAAATACACAGAAGAATGATGGAGATTAGGTCGCTCACCTTCTCGTTCCTTGTTATCGTTTTCTTTATCAGCTCCACACTGCTCACCGGCTTACCGAACTCTGTTTTTTTTTTTTTACTTTTTGCCTCCACCAAAGGAAAGAGCGAGTTCCGAAAAATACAACGATACATCAATGTATATCAGGTTAGCCGTCCATGCTCTCGCTCTTCTTCTTTGTGGGGTTCAGTACCAAGTACCAGTGCTCTTCGGTGGTGTGGGTGATCATCAATAATATTTTTAATCAAAATCAATTTAATTATTATTTACTAATTTTCTTAATCTAACCGCCGCCACAATACTTGTAATGCCCCTGGCTCTCGTGAGCATCACTAAAGAATTTACAAAGATAAAAACAAAAGAGTCTATTTAAGCAAACATTTAATTTAAACCAACTTTTAAAAATTATAATTTGGTATGGGAAACGGGTTAGGAACACGTGTATTTTGGCGAAACGTTAATTGTACTTCTCTTGTTTGTTCGGTTGGTAGTTTCCTTTCCAATTTTTGTGTTCATCGTCCTTCTGGCATATTCCGAATTCCTTGTCCGGTTCCTCTTGAATTTTCCTTTCGAGTTATGTCCAGCATGTGTATTTGTGGTTGTGTGCGAAAAATAACACTGTCCACTTTTTTAACTTTAAATATTTATTTTTATGTTTTAAATTTTAATTAGACGACTTGTCCCTGCGACAGCCCGTCGCAAACTCCTTTCAAAAATCCGTCTATCGGTCAGTCGACGAGTTCAAATAAACTTTTTAATTGATTGGATGGAGTGGGACATTTAATAAGGAAATTTTACAATACTTTATTTACTCTACGTTTAATGTACTTAATGTGAGTACCGAGAGGGACGTTACATACTTATGTTTATTATATATTATTTTATTTTATTTACTTATATTTTAATTTAAGGGTTAACTTTTTCCAAACATTTTATCTGGCAAAAAATGCTGAAAATTCAAAATAATATAAAAACACGAAATTTCAATATTAAGAAAGTTCAAAATTGTGTCATTTTTTAATGTAGACTTTAAAATTGATTAAAAATTGTTGGTTTTTTTTTGTATACTAACTTTAAAACATTTTCTTCTTAATAGGGAGTTTGTGTATCATGCCTCTTCTGCTTTGCCAATCATGATGTTCTACATGAACTTCGATCGCTGTTTTTTCGATTATTTCCAAACTTATTCAAACCGCTACAGCACAGCAAATTCGATACACCTCAGGCAACACAGACTCGAGACGTTGTAGTTTAAATATGGAACAGTCAAACAATCCAAATCAATCAGATTTTCTTGAAATGGAAAGATATGGAAAATTATGGTTTCAGATTCACTATACATGCATACATTAATGTAGAAATGGTCTTGAACTAATACAGGTATTCTAGTCTTCTAAGTACACGTATACATCAATTATACTGCTTTAATTTAAACAAAAAATAAATAAATTATAATATTGTAGTGAAAATTAAATTTATAAATTAAATGTATATTGATGTTTCAACCAATAGCTGACATTTTTTTATTCATTCAACCCCAAATTTTTATTTATGTCCATTTTTTGGTATGCAATTAGAGTGAAAAACCTTTCAATCAAATTTGTAAGAATAACTTCATCCTATAAAAAAAAAAACAAAAAACAAAAATAAAGTTGAAGAGCTGATGAAGTTGATAGACTTAAACCATATAACAATGAAAGTATATCTAATCCATATTCAGTGAATAGAGAGAGTTTATATGTATATGTATAGTAATAGTACCTAATAGTATTGTTATGATGGGTGGACGGGAACGGTGATACTCTGCCAACAAAATTTCACTCATATCGATGAAAAACTTTCCTTGGCGAATTTTTCTAATGTAAAATTTAGCCTTATTGCCCTAAAAACATATGGAATTAAATTGGCCATCAATATTATATCAACTTTTATGATTTCCTCTGGGATTCTGTTTTAAGGGCAAGAGAGAAGAAAAAAAAACATTTTTTTTTTGTATCATTCTTTTGACAAATATGTATCAACCAGTAGTAAGTTCGACATATATTTTTCGATATATAGAAAACAAGAAAACTGGTTGAATAATTTTTCATTTGAATTTATATTATTCGTTTATAATTGATTTTTTTTGTCTCTTCTTTCAGCCCTATTTGTACATTAGGGTGAAGCAAAAAATTTGAAATCAAAAATACAGAATTGTACCATTGCAGAAAAATTGCTTTATGATGACTTTAAAAAACTCTAAAAATTTGGGTTTAATATTTTTAGACCTTCCTTCCCTCCAATGCTTCCTAAATTTATACAATTTACTCTATTTTGGGTAAAATGTTATTTCACGCCGTTAGTTGAACTTTTAGAGAGGAAAATTTCATTAGAAAAAGATATCGAACATTAAGAACTACATCGAAATGATGTAATTAAATTTTGCACTAGGGTACACCGTTACCAAATATTTGGCATTTAATGGTTTTATGTTGTATAATTTATATTTGCCTTAATTATGTTATATTAATAATTTAATTTGTTTTTTATGGGTGTTTTTTTAAATAAATTATTAAAATGTACAGTGGCGTATTCTTCTTGAATGCAATGCATGCGTTCCCTTTATTTGAAAAATGCCGCTTAAACTTATGTTTAATTTCATTTCACTTGAATACATAAATCTTACTGATGAATAATTTTCAATTAAACTAATATTAAATATTTAATAATATACATGTACAGTACAATGTACATATTGACGAAATGCATCAAAATAATACTTTTACTTAATATTCACATCTAGGATTAAAAATCGTCAAATAAAAACGCATTTACAACAACAACATTCAATATTAAAACCTTCAAGGCATTCGCATTTTTATCTTTCAATATTCGTTCTCTACATAGAAGACAAGATATGCTCATACATTGCCGCTCATACATAGGTACCTAACTATTTCCAATATAAACTCTTCCTTCTCTCTACGGAAAATCATCAAAGAAAAACGCATTTAAATGCCATACAAAATTTCTAATTCAAAACAACAACAACGTTCAATTTTATATGGACCAAGGCATGCAATATATTTTGAGCATTTGCTTTTCGTTTATTCGTTATGCTAAAGGACTCTGAAGAGAAAAAGTTTTACTTTACTGTTTAGGTTTAGAAAAAGTTTGCTCTTCTTTGTAGGGATGTGTTTTGTTATCGGCAGTGTTTCTATCAAGCGATTGAGGCATGCAAGAAAAATTCAGCATTTGTGACTTGTGATGAGCTTTATACTCATTCTTTGCTTTGTGGGGAGGTATTTACAGATATACATATAACGTATTGAATATTAATTTTCTCTCTGAATATCGCGTCACAGAGGGTAACAACATAATATTTTAATGGCAAAATTCAATTGTAATAATTATTATTAAGTATTACAGATTAAGTAACACGGATTGTATATTGCTTGGCCTATCTTGTAGCTGAGCATCCGCCACTGAAAATGTGGGAAGTTTATAAAAAAATTACCAGATTTACTGCTGTATGTCCGATATTTGGAAAAGCAAAAGCATTTTCGGCATTAAATTTACAGACACTTGAAGATCTTGTAAAATATTACTTATTCAATAAAAGATGTGTTTGTTTCAATCCGAATATAAATTACACAAATAAGTACACCAAGACCATGATTTGCGTCATTAATTGGTTCCATAGAAAGGCGACGCAAATCGAAATAATCTATTACATAGGATTTTTATAGCACTTCTTTTAATGGGTTCCACCAAAAACATCGCATAATAGATGTGAGTGTATGATATTCGCCTAGAAGCAGTGCTGTTAGAAGGGAATTATTTATTATCTAAATTTTAAATGTTAACCCTCCAGCCACGGCAAACGTTCACTTATTTTATACAATTCCGTGGGGTATGCTATTATCGCATCGCATCATTTTAGTATAATTCAGTGTATTTCTTTGATGATTATTTTGAAACATCGATAGTCGTGGACGATAAGTGTTAATACAATTTCAAGTTTCTATTTCTCGATGCATAAACGACGTAAATCGAGGTCTTAGTGTACTACAATTACGGAAATATGGAAAAAGGCCTCAATACCTATTATTACACAAAAGCTGTTTTACCAAAAACTTTTAAATAATTATAAAAAAACAACAAAGAGGTTACCAACAAGACTGACAGTTACACCCACTTATTACACTCCTTACTAGATAGAATGTAACGACGCGTGTGATCTAATAACTATTAATAGTTCTTTCTAATTACTTACTTATATACTGCTATTAGTTTAATAAATAATTAATATAATAGATAAAAACGATTTTTTTGATTCAGCAGTAATTTTCTCAGCAATATGACAATTTAATTTTTAAGAATCTAAAACTTTTATAAGGAAAAATTTGTCATAAAATTAAAACCAGAAACTAGAAAAACAAAATTATAAAAAAACTACAATTTTTTATATACTCGATCGTATAAGAGATGTAACTATTAAATTCCAAATATTTTGGTAATGGTGTACCCTAGTGCAAAATTTAATTGCATCATTTTAATGTAGTTGTTTACTTATTCTAATAAAGTTTTCCTCTAAAAGTTCAATTAACGTCGTGAAACAACATTATAACCCAAAAAAACATCGAATTGCTTAAATTTAGGGGCCGTGGTGGCAAAGGAAGATTTAAAAATATCAAAACTACATTTTCAAGGTTTTTTTAAACTCATCCATTATAAGGCAATTTTTTCGCAATTGTACAATTCTGTATTCTTGATTTCAATTTCTCGCCTCACTCTAATATGCATACATACCGTACCGAGTATTTGTACATAGTATATGAGTGTATTTAATATGGCAAATTTAACGATGATATATTTTGCTCCTTTATTGTGAAAAAATGAATTTTATATAAACCAGAATTAAAATTTCGTTAATAAAAGAGTGGAATTTTATTTGAAAATATGATGGAAAAATATCCATTTAATAGGTGTTTGATTCATAGACTGAAAACTTTTTCACTCTACCTTATACATAGTTGAATTCTTTAATAAATAATTTATGTACCTACCTACCTATATATGTACATAAATAAAAAGCTTTACAGTAAAATGCTTTTTGTGCTGAAAATTGCATTAGAGAATTTTTAAAATAAAAATTTTATAATCAAAAAATTATTATAAAAAAGTTAGAGTACAATATTAAAGTTTTGAAACTTTCAACACAATGAATTTCATTGTATGTATTTGTGTATTGATCCTATTTCCTATTTAAAATTATATCTCGTCTCAGTTCATTATTTCTTTATTTTTAATATGGCCATGAATATTGTTTAACCAATAACGATGCGTCGGTATATTCAGTGGGGGATTAAGCGGTAGAACCCCAGAATACTAAAGAGCCCCGAAGAGGCCCCGAGGCCTTAAAATGTCTGTAATACTACGGTTGTACAACTCTAGTTAAAAATAGGAAGAAGTAAAAACAGTTCTAATAATACTTACCACCAACTTTCCTACAACTGTGTTTGGACAGTTTTTTTTATACTTAAGTTGTTCTTGCTACGTTATAAAAACTATTTTTATTGAGTTGCAAATTCCGTGTAGGTTAGTGTAGTCAGACAGTCCCATACAAGCTTAGATTGGACTTTACAGGAGTCCAAGGCTTTGAGCGCTGCCTGGCTGTCTGATAATATATAAATTATTTTCTTCTTTTGCCTCTGGTAGTGTCTATCCAGGTTTTTTTGAACGCATGTTTCAATGGCGATGATTTCCGATTGAAACACAGTTGGATTTTTACCTAAGGCTGACCAAGACCTTAAATTTGGCCCGTATACGCCTATACCAGATTAGCTCTGTTCATTCAAATTTTGGGCCTCCGGCTACCCTTGTCTCCCTTTCAGTGAGGATGACTTTGAAGGGCTTTTTGAAATTGTATTTCGGTATTGTCCAGTCAGATACCATGTCGAAAACCTGTTCATCTTTCAATTCGTTTAGAATTTCCAGATGACCCTTAAAATGGCTCAGTAAAATGGATTTATTTCCGAACTGTCGGTGTATACTGGCTCTCGCCTCTCGTTTGACAATAATGTCTAGTGGCGTTATATTTAGCAGTACTTTAATTGATGCCGTGGGGCTGTAGCAAATTGCTCCTGTGATCCCAAGGCAGGCTATTCTTTGGAGCTTTGATAGTTCCTTTTGTGCCTTTTTGGTTTTGGTGTATGGCCACCATACGATAGAACCTTAGGTGACCATGGGTCTTACCATAAACAAACTATATATAGACGACCATTTTCAAACAACTAAAATGAACACATTTTTTACAACAAAAACAATGAAACCAAAAAAACATTGAAAAAGATTGCGCCCCAGAGAGGATTGTGTTTCTATTTTCTCTTGTCTACACATATGTACATGTGCCCAGAGAAGAGAGAAAACCCAAGGAAGTAATGTCGCTGTGTTTTACTCTAATAAGAAATGGCGGCATAGCACCAGTGGTCCACACCAAAATTTAGGTGGGTTTCGGTGCTTATCAACATTATTTTAAATTAATGGTACAAAATTCTTTTTTATAAGCTTTATTTTATATATATTTTATATATTATATAAGCATTATTTTCCACAATATTTTCAAAACTTGGCAGGATTTTTATTTTTTTAGGAACTGTAGGAGGAATTATT
>JANSTT010017080.1:0-18547 GCA_026745375.1 Platyura marginata | reverse complement strand
GTAACAAAACGGCACAATTGTGCTAATTGGTAGATCAAGATAGATCTCGCCACAAAGAAGAAGAAGAAGAAGAAGAAAGCTTGTTTTCTTTAAAGAAATTAAAATTGGAGTGAAAATATTAATCCAGAATAAGAAAATTAATGGGATTATTGTCAATTCTCAGAAATGAGGGGAAAAGACACCAAAGACAGAAATGAGGGGAAAAGTTGCACCTGAGTTAACAAAATCAAATTTACACTCGTACAGAGAGATTGCTAAAAAATTGGGCATAAATCGAGAAATTGTTCGGCGGATAGTCATAAAAATTGATTAAAAACAAGATTTTTTTGGGGACTCTCAGACAAAATTCTAAGAACTTTAGGAAAAACACGGCCCGAACGAACCGGAAAATTGTGAATTATACGTAGCAAAATCGGAACGCTTCTGTCTGAACAATTCGCATGTCTCTAGAGCACATGGCCATACAGTTTTCATCGACGCTTACATGAATTGATGGTTTTTCCAAAATTTCATAAAAATTCAATTAAAAATGACCAAAATAGAAGCATTTCCTCAGACATATACTAGAGTGTCACAAGTTCATTGGCAACATACTGTAGATAATTTTATTTTTTATGTTGTGTACATACATAGGTAGTTATGTAGTTGTTTTTCATTTTACAATCTAAGTACAAATAGGTCTATATAAACAAGTACAAAAGGATGATTTTCCTTTCGTTCGGATAATTTGATGTCAAAAACAGCAAAAAGAATGTTTGACGTTTTATAAAATATTTTAAATACAGACATATATGACGAAGCAATTTTATAATAAAATATGCCTAACTTAAAGACGCCTTATATTGGTGAGAAAATCGATTTCTTCATAATAAAGAAAATTCATTTAAAATTCTAGAAATTTTTGGAAAACAATAAATAAACAGTAAATAAACATTCATCAGTTCATTTTTGCTTATGTAGATTTTTGTTTTTGTAAATGGTAACGAACGGTAAAGGTAAGATGACTTATAAATGCGCAAATACAAACAACTCCCATTGAAAAAAGGCTTTCAAGTGACAATACTCTTTTATTCAATACAAAAAATTAAAGTATTTAAAGGGAATTCATATTATTTTAAAAATGCATATAAGAAGCGTGAGAAAATCGTATGGGTGTTCCTGTAACGACCTCCTCGGCCATCACGTCGTTTATTTATATTTTTGTAATTTTTTCTTTTTATTTGATCACAAATTTGATCATTTCGAGTAGATTAATCATCTAAAATCTCAACTTGTGTTAAAAAAATCAATAATTAATTCGAGATAAAATGAAACTCTGCCAAACGAAAATGAACAAAAAATTCTGGTCCGACCATCGAGGTTATCATAAAATGAACATAAAATTGTACTTTTAAACAAGAAAAGATTAAATTAAAATCTAACAATAAACTAGAACAATATTTATCAAATAACATCAATACAAGAATATTCCATCAAACATTGCAAGTAGAACTCTGCAGTATTCATAAGGAAATATTAAAGTGCCAAAACTACAATAAATTAAGTGCGCTAACGACCTTTTCCATTTCTTCTATTAAAAATTTTTATTACGTTAATTAGTTACGTTATTTAGTGGGAAAAAATGTGTTTTTCACAAAAAATGTATATGACATGGTGAAAGGAATTAATCTTTTTACCCATTTAAAAACCGGTACAGAAGAAATAATTAGCTATGCCGATTATAATATCCCAAAAACCCTAATAATTACATTAAATTAATTACATCGTAATAACGGTAAGTCTTGGAACTTTTTTGATCTATTAATGAAATCTTAATTTTGTTATTCTCTAAAATTTTTGTTAAGTTTATTTTCCCCTAATCCGAATAAATTTCGAGTAAATGATTAAAAAACCTAGATATTACAAAAAAATTGATTCCAGCGCCATAACAGTAGGTCTTGGAACTTTTTGTTCTATTAATGAAATCTTAATTTTGTTATTCTCTATAATTTTCGTTAAGTTTATTTTCCCCTAATCCGAATAAATTTCGAGTAAATGATTGAAAAACCTAGATATTACAAAAAATTGATTCCAGCGCTGTCTGGTCTATGAAAGAAATATATATTTTTTTATTCTCTATAATTTATGTCACATTCATTATTTTCAATTATAGCTCTTTAACTATGTTCACTGACGGACATGAATATTTCGACTTAAAATTTCAAGAGAAAGACGATGTACATATACGGCGTTATAATTTCCGTACCAAAGTTACAATACCTCAAAGGATATTAAAATTTACGTTATTGAGTGATCATGGGCGACATCAATTCATTGGACATAATACTATTATATGTAGTTAAGCAAATAATTATTGCAAAACTATTTAACAAGAACAAGAAATTCAAAAGATTTGGTTGAAATTGAAAAGAGAGAACATTTTGAATCAATACTTAAAAGGATTAAAAAGGATTTTTGAAAGTTTCATTTTATAAACCGCAACCACTTTCCATTCACCACTATACATTTTTAAATGTATGTATGTATGTAAAGGGCCAATATTTGCTATTCCTATTCCAATTCGAACTAAGAGGCATTAAAAGAAAATAATAACAATAAATTGTCTATAGAGAGCTTACAATTTGAATCACAACAAATATATGAAATATACAATTTCATCCATCTTTTCACCCTATCCATACAGATGTACTTGTACATACATATGTACACTGTTCATAAATTGTATAGTTGGGCTGTCCTTAAGATAATTTATTATTACGACCTCTCACTTGGGTATTTCCCAAATCATAATAAAACCATAAAGTTCTTCATTAGGAAACTCCATTTAACTTCTCTTATCACATCGAATAATAAACGAGCTAAATTATATTTGTTCAAGTTGATCAATTATTGTAGCAACTACGACTACGACTACAACTAAAGCATATTAGAACGTTCCGTATAACATTCAAACTTTAGAGCTAGCTAGAGTAATATAACGTAACAATTGGTCTGGTATTTAATGATGACGCTCATCCGTTTAATATGTCAACCAAATGTTAGATTTTATTTAAAATATATACTTAGTGAAATTAATTAAAACCGCAATTATCTCTAAAGATATGTATTGTAAAGCATCCTCTATTATGTTGGATGATTAAAATGTATTGTCAACGCTGTGGGCGCTTAGGAAAATGACATAGTTAAAATGATAATGAATGTCTTGTGCTTGCCTCTCTGTGATATAAATTATATGATTAGAAACACAATAAACGTTTATTGTAATCGTCCATTAAACCTTGATATGCAATAAACGTAACACAAATTTATCTCAAAATATAATTGAGTACAATGTTGAACGATGAATATTATTTAATATGTATGGAATGTATGTAAGTACTTATGTTTATGTATGATCTATGAGGATTATGGAGGTGTTTAGAATAAAAATAGTCTTCTTCATTAGTATTTTAGTGTTAAAGACATAATAAAAAAAATTAATGTAATGAAAATCTATAAATAAATATAAGATCGAAATTAATTCAAGAATGGTTCTAAACCCAAATATTCTATAAAGATGATGAGTTGTTCGTTGCGTTTGTTACTATATTTGTATGGGCAGACGTCTTAAGTCGTTCCGAGTCTTTAGACCACGGATTCAATTGCACAACCCAACATTCCCATAACCAAGACCAAATGTCCAGAAGATCAATGAACAATGAAGATGTTACAGATAACATAGCCAAACCTGTTTCTATGTTTTGATTTGATTTTACTAAAAATTTCTTCTGATTATAGCTTCTTCGACACAAATCGAACGTTTTAAGACCAAATTCAAATATCCGATATGCTGACTGAGAGAAACAACAATAGACTTGTAAAATTTATAACATTACGGGAAAAAGAGAGAGAATATATCTATTAATTTCAACTTAAATAAATATTTTAATTATTCTTCTCTGCCAAGGGATGGTAATTTCATTGTCTTTGAGGCTAATACAAATATTTTTGCCAATATTGAAAAAAAAAAATTTAAATTAATCGGAACGAATTCTGGGGATGGTAATTTTTTTTCTATATTTCACAAAATATCACCGTTAAAACCCATCATGTATTGTATTTCATGGGAGAGTTTTGTATTTTAAACATTTTTCCTACGCTGATTCACTCAACAGGAAAAATAGACAAATATATGTATTTATCTTCTTTTAGGAACTAACGAATGCATATACGAGAAGGATTTTCTATTGTTTTAAAAACTAAATATTAGTGATTTTTCAATTGAATTTCTTCAGTTGATCTGACACCTGGACAATGATTCCAAGGAACTAACTTTAGCAACAATGAAGAAGAACTTGCTCACCATATGCATACACGACTGAATGGTCCAGAATAGAAGAGTACTGTTTTAGTGGTTTCTAGGACAAAATGCCCTCTATACAAAATCACCTCTGATACATTTTTTTAAAGCGGACAAAATTTCCCCTGCATCAGAATTCTGGTCATATAGTGAGAGATAATAACAACGTAATGGATTGGTATATTTACACGCAGAAGAAGGTACTCTAAATAATGAAGCGGCTCCATGAAGATAGAAGTAAGAAAGGGAAGCCACAATATAAATATAGGTCGAGGTTCAACAAAGCTCCAATTTACACGCAGAACTTATAAATGTAATAATTTTTCTCTTTCAATCTGTTAGTGCGAGAGTTTTAAAACGGTTCTAATCGGTAATATTATTTGTTTGGTTATATTTGTGTATATTTAAAAATTAGTTATATTAATAATCCTCCATTCTATATTTGAATTATGCATGAATAAAAAATGTTAAGTTATCCAACCTCACGAGTATGGGAAAAGAAAAAATGGCATATGAGAGAAGTTTCGGTAAATCCCTATTACAAAAAAAAACTGAATATTTCTGAATTATGTCAGAAATATTCAGTTTTGTACCGCAATACTCCATCTTTCATTATCTCTCGCTCTGGTCGCATAGTTTATTTGGGTGCTGATAATTTTCTTTAAAGAGGACAAATAGACCCCCGGAACAACCCCCCCTCCTCGGGACAAAATCCTTTCTGGAGAAGGAGGAGTTTGTTTGGGGGGGGGGGATTTTATCCGTCTTATAAAAAATTGTCACAAGTGATTTTGTCCATTTACCATTTTAGTGGGTACATAAACCATAATCATTATCCTTCATCAATATTAATGCGGCAATGAAATTCTTTTGAATTACGATCATATAATATCGCAGTATATAAAGTACAAGATGGCTTCTTTACCTGCGCTTTTTATCTATATATGTAATATGGTAGCTAATTTATTTATTCAGTAACCTTTGCTACACTTATTCTCATCACAAGAAATCAATTTTCCTTTGACGAAACTCTTCGTATATACATGCAAATTTATCTTTCTGGATTGAAGAAGGGTGGCTAATGGTTTGTTAATTAATTCTAGTTGTATTTCCCTAGGTGCTCTTCCAGAGTAAATATCTAAATTAAATGATTCACAGTAAGGTTAAGTATACTATATATAGATATATATGTAAGTAGGTACATTTATATTCAAAATCTAATATATTGTATTATATACTTCACATATGCATATATACATATTTATGTATATCCTAACCTTACACCTATATATACATACATATACATATTATGCATTACATAATTCGTAAGTAATGGGTTAGCTATTGTGTAAGTTGATCCCAAAATTATTTCTTGTTTTATAATCAATTGTGGGAAGAGTAGGTATCCCAACAATATTCCTAATGGTCTAATAAATGGGTTATCTCCATAATATTGCTAAGTTATGGTGACCCTCGTGTATTATTCCGGATAATTTGGTTTCATAGCCTAAACTCTAATATGATGAGAGGCCACTTTGAATAGAATAGATTGGATATTTGTGATATAAGTTTAGCCAGAGCAATGAATTTATCAAGTCAATTAAGTTGAAAATAGGTTATAGGTATATAGAGGTAAGGCGTAAGAAGAGCCTGATATTAGGGAAAATAACAAGAAGGTCAATCAAAAGTTTTGTTAAATGTCTATAAATGGTGGTCGTTTTAGAATATGGCTTCCCGGTAACGTACTTTACTTACTTATATACCAAATACTTATCTTGTAGAAACAATCGACTATTAAAATAAAGAGTTGTTCTATTATAATTATTATCTAAAGTTAAAGTTATCTCCTTTGTACTTAGTACAAAAGAACAAAAAGTCAACTTTACACAAAGGGTTGAAAAGTTTGAACCAGAAAGATTTTGTTTTGTTATTATTGCGTGCTTTTACAGGATGAAAGAAGCTTTTCTATATTACATAGGTACATACATACAATTTAAGTAGGGACTTACCTATTTATCCATATATACATATGTATGTATGTCTGTAGTATAGGCATAAACCGATCTTTGGTGCTAAGTATTTCATCAATCAATGATGAAAATAATGTAATTAGCAAATTATCACCATCACGTTTTGGGTATGGTCTTTTCATCGAAACTTTATTTCCCATATATATAAACTTGAAGCGAACAATAATCGATATTTAGTGATTTTAATAAAAAAAAAAAAATTAAGCAATAGTCACGTCTTTCTCATTTGTAAGGGTTGTTATAAGTCCCCATACGCCAATATGTATGGAATGTCTTTGTCTGCTAAAGAGGTATGTCCATTCAAAAATACATACATACACGACCTACATACACTTGTATGACTGCTTCTGCTCTATTGAATGGGCTTAGTTAGTCCACCAATTTATATATTTTCTTATACATACACATTTTCATATTTATATAATCTGTGCTGGGTAAATCAAGAAGTTTTTATATAAAATTTTGGTTTATGATGAGATTAAATTTCAACAAAAAAGTTTTACACAAACAATTTTCTTCTAAAATTGTGTCACTCCCTTTGTAAAGTAATGACTGAGTTGGTACAAGATATTATTGCGAAATTAGTAAAATGTAAAACAGGGAGAGAGAGACTAATTAACTTAACTTTTGGTTTTTCTCAAATAATTTGTGTTACACATTTTTGGAAAAATAACAGACTTTAAGGTCAAAATCAAAACAAATTCGAAATTTTTTTTATCAAATTGTACCAAACGTTTTGTTGGCAGAATTATTCTTTAAAAATGAATAGCACAGACAAAGTCCACAAAATATTTATGTATGCAATCAATCGATAAACAAATTTTGTTGCAGAGTTGCATTTCTCTGTGAAACAGAAATGAAATTTATACAATTTTTTGTTGTTATGATTGCTGCATATCTAATCTGTATGAAATGAATTCTGAAATCACATCTCTCGTTGGTGGTTTATTGTATGTAAATAATTTAATGAAAAACTGTACGTCATCTGACCGTACCTAAGGGTGGGTCAATGAGGGAGATTGACTATCATAAAATACAAAAAAAAATTATAAACTAAAGCCAACGTTGGTTCGCGAGAGTTGATTGATGGCATATTTAAATATCTTTGCTATAATATAAATTTTTTTAAGCATTTTTCTATACATATTACTATAATTATAATTTCAAACAAAATTCTGCTCGCTTCGCTTCCATCATTTTTTATAAAATTAAAACATTGCTTCACTTGCAATTAGTGTTGTGAGCCGAGAATATTCTGAGAGAACGAGAATATTCTCCGACAGATTATTCTCACAAGAATATTCTCACATTTTTTTGTTTTTTAAACAAAGAAGTTTAAAATATTACAAGTTGTTTTGTTTGATTGAATGTTAAGCCTCCTCCAAACGATCATTAATTTTTTTTTTAAACTTATCTGACTTAAATTCCAATATAGTGTTATACAGAGTAGTTGATAGTGTGTATAGTTTCTTTTGAAAATATTTACTCTAAAAAATGAAAAAAAGTGATTCCGTCCTGAAAATATTTACGCTTCGTGACTGATATAAGAGAGTAAAACAATTTCCTAATAATTACAAATAAATATAGAGCATAGGAACATACGGTTTTACGAGCCATGCGGGTGGTCCAGACTTCCGTTTGTTTTAGTATATAGCCCCTAGGTTATGTAGTTCTCGACGGACTAGAGTATTACCTTAATATAGAATGTGTTTGGCGATTTTATTCCCTTCTCAATATTTAAACACATATTTTTTATTTTTTTATTCATAATGTGAATAAATACATACCTTTTATAACAATCTACTATATATAGTTGGTTGTGCTTTTATTCATTCTATGTAATTAACATTATATAAATTCTATGCAATAATGTATAAATATGTATTATGTTTGATTGACAGCCGATCAATTTTAATTGGATCGGCGGCAATGGATCAGCTAAAAGCATACACAAAATACCTACGCCTACATACATACATATATATGTCCAATTTTCGTCATTTACATATATCCGATACCCGATATATTGTCAGTATATAGAAGCTTTTGGTATCCATATGTATGGCATTGATAAAATAACATATTCAGAGAAAAACATTTTTTTTTTACTATATTATGTAGTAAAAACCAGCATCAGCAGAAAATTAGATTTAAATATTATTGTAATTTATTTTTTTTTTATTTCTGTTACAGACGAGTCCTTAACATGCAATGTTTGTGACAGAGCTTTTCACTGTCACCGACAGCTTGCGTCACACCAGCAAAAGAAGAGACATTTTGGGTATGTATACGGAAAATATGCACACTGTAATAATATGTACTGTAAACATTTTGTTTTTTTTTTTTTGTACATTTGCAATTTAATGACTAATGAATAAATAATGAGACAGTTTCTATGTGTACACTGAACATTAAAATATTCCGTTATAAATCAGTAAAATAAAGCTTTTTATAGCATTTTAAAGTAAATTGAAGGCAATGAGATTATGCATAAAGTAAACGCTCGGAGAAACTGTATTATTTATACTTTTAGAGGACATTATTATTGTTTGCGTGGTGAACTTTTACATTTTCATTTTATCCTATGACAGAAAAATAATTTCCGGTTTATTCTTAAATTCAAGCACGAATGATGATAAAATAAATAACAAAATTAAATTACATTTATCCAAGAGGGTTCATTTTAAATTATAAAATATTAAAATTTATAAATTTTGATGATAATAATCAGTAGGTACCTACCTATGTAAAAAAAAACCGAGACCAATCATAATAACTCTGACGAAACATACCCGAAAAAATATTTCCAGTTAAAATAGACCCGACAAAATAGCCCACCGACAAAATAATCGAGATCAAAATAGCCAGCCGTCAAAATAATTGCCGACAAAATGATTTCCGTCAAAATAGCCCACCGTCAAAATAATTTTTGTCAAAATAGCCCACCGACAAAATAATTTCAGTTAGACACCCGGCAAAATAATCAGAGTCGAAAGAGCCCACCGACAAAATAATCCCAGTCAAAATAGCCAGCCGTCAAAATAATTGCCGTCAAATTTATTTCCGCCAAAATAGCCCACCGACAAAATAATTTCCGTCAAAATAGCCCACCGACAAAATAATTTCAGTTAAAATAGACACCCGGCAAAATAATCTCAGTCGAAAGAGCCCACTGACAAAATAATCCCAGTCAAAATAGCCAGCCGTCAAAATAATTACCGTCAAATTTATTTCCGCTAAAATAGCCCACCGACAAAATAATTTCCGTCAAAATAGCCCACCGACAAAATAATTTCAGTTTAAATAGACATCCGGCAAAATAATCTCAGTCGAAAGAGCCCACCGACAAAATAATCTCAGTCAAAATAGCCAGCCAGAAAAATAAAAAAAAATTAGTTAGCTGTTTTGATGGTATGGGTCTACTTAACCGGAGCTAATTTAACTAGGGTTATTGTTTTGCTGGGTTATTTCGTGGAATGGGCTATTTTGACCGAGGCTTAAGGAAAATGTGAGAAACAAATTGGAAAAATGTCTTAAAAACTCTTACACATGTCGCCATTTTAGGTACAGCCGCAGGCCTAACAAAACTTCTCGGTCTACCAAGGCGTGCCGTTAATATTTTATCAATATCACATGTACTGTATTGTACTATATACGTATGTAATGATGCGTGACACCTACGTTGTAACGCACCCCAATCTAATTAGTTGTGAACGCTGGACCACCCACACTATACGCAAACATGAAAAAGTTGATAAAGTTGTTACAATAAATTTGATCAAATGTTAAATAGCTATGTGTTTATGTACTGTACATTCCAATTTATGTAGTCACATTCCAATATAATGTAGCAGCACGCTTTCTTCGTCAGAATACCATATATGAATGTGGGTGGACCACATAATGTAATCAAATATTAGGAAACTCATTCAATGTAATATTTATTATCAAATAACCAAAAGAAATTATTTGGAAAAAACGTCGATAAGTACTTAAGTGGTAAATTTGCGAAAGTAAATTGATGGAGTTAAAGACCAAAAATTATTGTTCTACTTAAGCCCACACATCTTTATAATCACATAACGAACTAACATTTTTAGATAATTTCCCTGCAATAAATCAATCGTGTAATACACAAAAGGCGGCTTACATCTGCCATTATTTGGAAAAGTGGAAAAATATCGTGTAATTGGAATGAATCATAAAATTCACCGGTTTTTCAATTAATATTCAAATATAGAAACGACCCTAAAGATATACAAAGTGTCCCAAAGAAAGCTTGTCCTTCTTATATACACCTGTCTCTCGATTTACGCAGTAGATACGTTCCACAACAAACCGTGTAAAACAAGACACAGCACTCAAATAAAACAGGAGGATATGTTCAAGCTGTAGATATAGGCATAATTACCTACCATGTAAAAAAATAATAAATTTATTTGTACATTTACAAAATGAAAATCTCACCTCTGACAGAATTAAATGTCAGTATGAATATATAAAACAAAATCTACTACATTATAATGACGACAATGTTCAACGCAGCGCCACGCAGTGCACTGTCCAGATATATACTAAATGAGTGCGTCTAATGTTAAAATGATACAAAAAATTTAAATTTTTGTTTGAAAATTTTTGAACCGTGTTAAAGCGAAACCGCATAAATCGAGTGCCGCATAAGTCGAGGGATGGGTGTACTTACAGAATAATTTTATTTCTTTCTTACAGATGCAGTGGATGCGATAGTTTATTTCCATCATTGATGTTGCTTGAACATCACAAGGAAGAATTTGAACATTGGAGTGATGTTGAAGATGAAAATACTCGGCCGCCATGTTGTCGTCGTGGTGGCAGTGATGATTTCACCGATACCGATTCGATTACAAGTGATGCAGAAAGTGAAGACTTAGAAAGGCTATTGTAAATATTTTTTTGAATATTTTTACACAGAAACAGGAATTTTATGGAATTTATTGCACATACATAACTATATACATAATGTACTATAGTATTAGTACATTAGCTATTAGACGAGTACACATACATACAATACATACATATATCTATACCACTGATAAATTTATTAATTAATTAACGAATTTAATGTAGAGTAAAACCATTGCTGGTGACCTAAAAGCTCGAAGCATACTTTCATATACATTCGAATATTTTCAATTTAGTTTTCCTGTTTGATATTCAAATATCCTGGAATTGTTAATTAAAATGAATAATGACGAAATTTAAATAAGTTCAAAGGATTATTTCGTACATAGGTAGCCGTAATTTATTAATTTTTGCTTTATGTTGAAAAGGCTTTTATTTATAAAATACCCAATATTTTTTCAAGCATAAAAATTGCCTATAATCTGACACAATCAATCATGAAAATTAATTAAAAAAAAAAAAATGGAAAAGCACCAAATTTTTGGCGAAATCAATAAATTTTATTATAAATAGGTGCTCGTTGTAGTTATTTTTAAATACAGCAGTGACAAAGTATAAAAATCATTGAGCCAATCATCGTGGAACTTTTTTTTTTAAAAAAAAGCTTAACAACGTATTTGATAAAAGGACACGAAAAGAATTTAGGTTAGGTAAGAAAAATTTCTGGACGGTTTTTATTTAAACGGTTATTATTGGAATATTTTTAATCCCTAAAGAATTATTTTATCCAATAAACCAATAAGGACGTTATACGATACCAGTAGAATTAAATTATTAGCTAAAACCGTCTTTTTTTACCGATTAAAACCGGCTCTGGTACCGCTACCGTTCAATGCAATAAGATATATTTTTAGTTTGTTGATGATTTTTTTGGATTTAAATGCTATCGTAGCCATGTAATTATGGTTTTTTTGACAACTGTTGTCAACTGGTGTAATTTTTTTATTATGACTTGTATTGTGAGTCGAGCCTATTTTCGGAGAACGAGACTATACTCTTTTCAAAGTTTAAAAGTGCAAAGGTTTAAAAAAAACCGCTATAAATTCTAAACTATTTATTCGATGGGCCATCAATCCACATTAAAATTATTTAAAAAACAGTACACTGTAAAAAAAAGGTTGATTTTTTTAAAAAAATTTTAGTATTTTTTTATATTTTTGTTAATTCTTCTCTTAATTGATTTGAGCTATAGAAATTAAAAATCTGCTCATAAACAACTTAGATTTCATAAACGACTTAGACATTAATAAAGTAATATACATACATATGTGCATATAGTTTAGATTTAGAAGATATAGTGGTTTTAATAAACCTCTCCTGAAAATGAAAATGAAATTTGAGAGGGGGAGGGGGTAAAAGGGGATTCCCGCAACCTACCAGGGTGTCAGTTTTTTTGTTGTCGGTTAAAATATAAATAAATATAAAACTTTTTTTTTTAAAATAACAAAATTCTCACTTAAAATAACAAAAGTTTTGGATTTTTGATTTTTATTAGTTGTTTACGAATTTTTCATTATCTAAGGGTTTTACATGTTTGATTACGATAGAGTTCAATATGAATATTGTGGTTTTATATGGCACCGATATTACTTCTTACTTCTCATGCGTAGCACATTTAATTTTTAGTTTTTAAACAATCGCACGATGATTAAATCACTGTTTATTATACCACCTACTGGAATGCAAAACATATTTAACAAAAATTAGACCAATAAACTAACAAAAATTGTAAATTACACAATATTTTCATATATATTTAAATTTAAAGGTAGCATTACACCCCACTTAAATATATAAATCTTTTTTATTCTTGTAGTTTAGGTAAGTAAGTAAGACTAAAAGCAACCACCCACTTAATAACATTTAAATTTTCTACATTTTCAATGAATCTTTTTCTATAAAGCTAAAGTACTTATTTCTATATTCAAAATGTACAACAAAATTTTCCCTGACTGAACAATTCCTACAAGATTACATTACCTAATTAATTTAAGTGTACTCCAGTTATCTTTTCTTTAAATTACCATAATATAGAAACGTTTATTTATGTTCTATGTCTCTTGAAGACTTTTATTTAAATTTGCCAGTCCTAATGTAAAGACGAAAACGAAGTAAACACAAAAATTTCTCTATTCATTCATCATAGAAATTTCAAATTTATCTGTAGATCTTTTGAATCTTAGATCTTTTATTGTCTATAGCCTGAAAAATATTTGTATATTTTCTGAAATTAAACGCTGGTTGAAGATTATCTACCAATCTTATTTCATTTATAAAAGAATTTTGTCTTGTATTGTATGAGTATCTCGTATCTGTCAAGGAGTATACAATAAAATAGCCAAAAACACCCTTAAATTACTTTACATTTTAAAAATCTAATTTACTCTCTTCTTTTAAAGCTCCTAAAATTTCCATTCAATGGGTGGGTGGATGAAAATTATTTACAAATCAAATTTCGAGTTATGTAATCTTTTGTCTTTATTACTCGGTGATTGATGGTATATACCTACGCTTTACTTAATTCAATTTTTAAGTCATATTTCTTTCTGTGACGTACTCGTATTAATTAAAACGTTTTTCTTCGATAAAAAGGGTTTTGTGTGTGTGGGGTTGTACGATAAGTATATTAAAATGTTGAACAATTATATTTCGCATATCATATGTAGCAACACTAAAAAAATCATTAATTAATCACATATTATAAATTAAATATTTTAATGAATTGGAATTTATACGTTTGGAAGCACAACAAATTTTCGATTTAACAAGGAACATGTATTTGTGGCAAATCATCAGTAATCTCTCTAATTAAACGTAGAAATATGTATAAGCCGAAAATTCTTGGCAGACGAAAAAGATTTTCTCGATATACTCACACATATATAATAGACACCTCCTACATATAATGTATACATATATTATATATACCAACCATATTAAGTATATTTTCATAAAAGTTTTTCGCTTATATAGACAAGAAGTGTTTATCCTTAGTTTATTTGGAAAATATTATCTTTGTGCTCATAACATTTTAACGGAAATATCGATTGTCTTTTTCTCGCCTTCACTCTATCTCCTATATACATACATACATAAATATATTGTAAAATACTCAAAAGTTTTGACTCCTTTTTTTCTTTAAACTTCCATTACATAGCTCGTTTTGTAATAAAATGATATCCATTGCACACATAAAATTGTTTTTCAATTTTGTTTATACACCATGTCTCATGTTAATATTCATAAAGCAACAACATTTCAGTTGTAAAGCTCTAGAGAGATTTTGTTGCTTGAATAGAAATTTTTGGAACGACAAAAATGAAGAATTTATTTGGAGTATAGAGTAAGTATATATAAATAAAGCCTATTTTATGATTTATATTCCCGACAGATGTGATATACGCACTAGAGTAATTTAAAAAAAAAAAAAAATTTAAATGAAATGTTTTAAGAAACTCTTTAAGAATATATTTCTGATAGATGCTTTTAATATGTATATATGGATCAAAAGAATGATCAAGAGACAAGAGATTGATTTGTGTGTAAATAGAAACACCATGATTAACCATATGAACCAGAGGCAAGCAGTAATTTTGAATTGTAACAAGAGGACCGTTTTTACTGTATACAAGTAGATTAAAATGAGAAAAACAAACCGGGCGCAAAAATGTAATAACTATCTAATATCTTCAAATAACGACATCGGAATTAGCAGCGCATTCCGTTTTATATAGAAGCACTTGTACGTACATGGTACATCTTAATCATCTAGAAATTATAATATGTCATCACATTTTAATATGAACTTTAAAGCTATTTTTATATAAATATTAAATACGCCAATACACATTTAAGGGATTAAAAAAATCTGATTTAAAGAAATAATTATTTTATTCAAATTAGTTGTCATATTTTGGCATAATTATTCTGTAGATGAAATTAATGGTGAGCCAAAAAATTTGACAAGCTTTGAAAGGATCTTAGGCCACATTACACAGCCATTATACTACTCCTATCTATATACATACTATAGCAACAAAATTAACGTGTATTTTAATTTTTTTCTTCTCGGTATCGTAAATTTTCAGTATTTCAAGGGTTTCTTTGCCTTTGTTTTGATTAATAAATGTTTGCCGTTCGACCGACTTTGGAAAGTTTGTGAAAAACGCTACAATATTATTTAAAATCATCCTCAATAACGAGGTGTACAAAACTCTTAAATCTGTTACGGTACCATAGTTGTCTGACAATATTACATTACATAATGAATTTTCAAATGATAATCAAATCGAAAAGTTCAAATGAAAACTTTTCCCAACAACCATTGCAGAGAATGGTGGGTGGCCACACCCCATATTACAACATTTATTATTATTGTCGATATTAAAAATTGTCCATCCGTTACTTAATTAACACTGCATGTATTTGTAGATTCAACAAATGTTGTACACAAAAATCCATATCATTTAATAACTACTCATGTATAGGTAAGTAACTACATACATACATACATAATATGTAAAAAATACAATGTACATAATGTGAAAATATAAAAAAAAAATTATATAATTTTATTTATATAATATAATGTAGGTAGTATACCAGTAATTTGCATTTTTTTTTAAATTCTCTTATATACGATATGTATCTGCAATTTGAGATTTAAAATAGGTTAAAGGGAAATAATGTAATAAAATATCATGAATGTATATCAATATATAAGCATAAATGTAAAATAAAATTCTATTTAGAATATATTTATTGTATAGAAAATAAAAATTGACTTTTAATGTAATATTTTTGATTTTTATGAAAAAGTATTTGTCCTGCAAATGTAATAAAGAATAAAGTCAACATTTTTCTTTATTATCTAATTGTCTGTATGAATGTTGATACATGCAATTAGAAATTATGACCTAAAAACCTTTTTTTCTGTACTACAAAACATATCCAAAATATACCTATAAGTGTTCCGGAAAATATAAAAAAATCTAATACAATTCAACTCCTTTTTTTAAATCATAGTAGATAGGCCATGAGAGTTCTGGCTCACATATGCAAAATGCATGAGAGTGAAAGAGACGGCACTAAGTAATGAAAAAACTGCTTTGCTCCAGCAAAAGGGGTGAAGTTGATAACCGCGATGTTTGTTGAAACCGCCCTCCTGATAAACGCCCCTGTACAGTAGACTCTCGGTTATATTTATACTTAGTTATATATTTACTCTCGGATATATTTGCAAATCCAGGACCATCTCGGTATATCAATTAAACAATATTGTTTTCCATTAAAAAATTAAAATTTATTCTAAAATTCACCAAAAATGTTAGGGTGGCTCTGTATCGTGAACTCGCGTGTAGTTTTTTTCAAGTATGCATTCTATTTTTATGTTGCAAAGTAATAAATTACATTGTATTGTAGTTTTTTAAGGGTCAGATATTATTTTCGTGAGTAATAGAACAAAACAGATTTTTTAATTACCTTACCATATTGATTTTTTTAAATCTGCTATGGTTAGACTTCAAAATAGTTTTTAACATTTTAAATATTGATAAAGTAGACATTTCGATTACTCTGTAACTTCACAAACACTGGAACAGTCAAGAAAATGAAAGAGTTCCTCAAATAACCAGTAAGAAAGAAATAATTGGCTATGCCCATTATATAGTATATATAACGGTAAGTCGTGGAACTTTTTGGTTTATTAATAAAATCTTCATTTTTCTTCCAAACACTAAAAAATAAGTGGAAACTTTGTTTTTATTCTCTTCAATTTTTGTCATATTCATTTTTTCTGTTCATCTATTTTGAGTAAATGATAAAAACCTTAGGATTTACTGCAGCGCCATAATGATAGGACGTGTAACTTTTTGACGTCTAAATGAAATCTTAATTTTTTTATTGAGTATAATTTTTTTCTGTTATTCGAATATATTTTGAGTAAATGATTAGTTTATATATTTTCGCTATACCTTATTTAATTTTCTCCAAAAACAATAGAGATCTTATTCTAGAAGAACATAATAAATTGTACAAATTTAAGGTTCAGTCGTTTAGCTGGAATCTTGATCGCGAATAATGATACCATATATACTTTTTTTTAAGTATCATCCTTTTTTTCAATGCTGATACTTTTTTATCCTTTTTTTCAATTTCCTACATTTTCCTATATTTTTACTTTTTTAAATTTATTTCTTGTCGAACATGTTCTTTGTTTTCCGGGCTCGTCAGCACCCGTCGAGTGTGTTTTTGCATTTTTCTCTTCCACTTTTAATAAAACGTTCTTTTTTGTACTTCTTTCAATTTTCAAAAATATACTTTTTTTTCATCGTTAAATATCCTTTTTTTTCCTGCCAAGATATGCTATCATAAATCAAGAACAATATTTCTACTTAAAATTTAACGAAAGACTATGGTGATAAAATTTTCTTTCTACTTCGTATAGGCGTTATAGGCGCTCCTTTGAGTATAAAAAAAAAACTTTGCCGAAAAAGTTACTTCTACTCGCAATTAATGTTTCTCAATCTTATTTTCGCTTCGTTTTAGCTATGAGGAAAATTAAGATCGAAAAATGTTCATCCAAAAAGGACATTTCATATACCTACAAAATATATTATTATTATTATTATTTGAAAAGCTCCTTCCAACTAAATGAACGAAATACTGAAGCCAATCCTTTTTCACATCAAATATACCCAATGGGACAGACATACAAGAGTACATAAGTTACACAGAGATATTTGGAAAAACATTCGAGTAACCCATGTCAACATATTATTCGAAATTTAACAAAGGTCAAACCGAAAATTGGTAAGAATTGTAGTATGAGTATGAATAGGTTATTCGGACCAGACGATGGCCAGCAGCAACAAATCGAATTGTATATAACAGTACTTATAACGTCCACTCTGTGCGTTCCGGAAAATAATAGAAATTCCATTTCTCATTCATATAGGATATCTCTAACAACAAAAAAAAATTTATTTTTCATTTTTATTTCCAAGAATCGATAGCATTTCAAATATTTTATTGTGTTTTTTGTCCTTCTTTCCATCGGTTATATATTTATTGACATATGTATAATGTATATTTAGTCAGCTAATATATAAAAACAATATGCTGAAGATATAATAAAACCACCCCACTTTAAAAAAAAAAAAAAAAAAAAAAAAAAAAAGCTTTTCCGCGTCACAGGTATGGAATTATGGATATTATATTAAATAGAGAGAAAAAAAAA